>CM040480.1:10144709-10177047 GCA_022758105.1 Pangasianodon gigas
TAACCATGAGTGAAAGAAAAGTTTTTGTGTTATCATTCATATTCTCTGAAAAATGGCCAGGAAACCATAAATTCTGCTAGGGTATGTAAACTTATGAGCACAACTGTATATATAAATATATATGAATTAAATGATGTCAGATAATGTCCGGTGTCATTCTGATGTATGAAATTAACATTATAGTCAGAGTTGTGATGGATACTGAGCCTATCCCAGTGACATATGCGGCGCAATTCAGGGATACACCCTGGAATGGATGCCAGTACATTGCAGAGCATCACACAATTGCACAACCTATTCACAGCTAGTTAGAGTGCTCCACCTACCGGCATGGTTTTGAACAGTGGAAGGAAACAGGAGTGCTGACACTGGGAGAACATGCAAAACTCCACACAGAAAATAAACTGATCTCAGGACCATAAGGCTGAGAGTCAGGAATGCTACCCACTGTTCCACCATGCTACCCATTAATTTGAGTTAATTAATTTGAGCATTATAAACAATACATATCCTCCAGAACACTGGACCACAGCCTGTATATAGAAGACTCTATACAGCTCTATGGTAGTTAGCCAAATATAGTTAGCTACAGTATGGTACAGAGAACAAAACTACAATGGCTGGTCAGTTCCAATGTTTTTTAACCAGTCTGTATGTATTTTGTTATCTAATCTGTGTATTTTGTTCTCCAGACTGTCAAAGTTCGACACAAACCCTGTAGTGTTAGCATGCTAACTAAAACCCACACCAGGGGAGAAAAAAACACACATCAGGTGAGCAGAGGGTTCAGATCACTCGCTCTTGCCTGATATAACCATGTTTAAAATGTAAAAATACGCAGAAACTCAACAGCACCTACTGTTAGTTACTCGGTTCATGAGTTTTCTAGCTAAACAACTTCTCAACTGGGTAAGACTCCAAGGGTAAGACAACGAGGATAAATCAGCTGATTATCATTTATCACTCACTAACTTCCCTCAACATTACAGAACAAATTAATGCCTTACCTGTTTGACCAAAAAAAAGCATAAACTTCATCAGTCCTGAATCCTTTTTATATTATCATTCACTTTAATGGCAAAAAAGAGTATATCCTATCAAGTAAAATGTATTGAATGTAGTCATATTTATCTAGTATTTCTTACAATACAAGGTACACGATTACACCAACCAGATATAAGATTATAAAAACTTATTTTTAGAATTTTTCTTAATAATTTCATGCTTCAAATTTTCTTATTCTATTGGTAGATCATTTTGCTTCTTTCTAGAAATAAATGCCTAAAACGAGCAAAATCTTAACTTATCAGCCAAAAGAACAAGACTACTTCAAGCTTGAAATTAGTAAAAAAAATGTCTAGAAATAGGCTTAATAATCTTATATTCTGTAAATTGTAATCTTATAATAGAAAATACTAGATACATTTGGCTATATTGAAGATATTTCCACTCGTTAGATGTCATTGTGTACAGTAGCTTCACTGTAATTAGATTTCTAGTAGTTTTCTAGATTTCTTTTGTGTCTAAAGTGTGGATGTGATGATGTTTGATGTGTCTGAGCATTTGATGTGTCTGAACATAATGACTGTAGCTCATAGTGCTTCTGGTAGTGTATGTCAGAATTACATGAGAGTGAGGTAAATTTAACCAAGGTGAGAACTGTGTGGATCTTGTGTGGTGTTCCCAGGCTGAAAGCTCCTGTACAAAACTGTACAAAACTTTTACATAGCAAGCTTTATGTCAGTAGAAACAACTCTGTAACAACATTCATGCCTATTTTTTCTGGCCCACAATTTAAGTGAGTTTCATTTTGCTATGATGATTTTTATGAAAGCCAAGAACAATGCCATGACACCGAAATATGTAGTTTCTCTGACTTTAGAGTGAGTTTGTGTATTAGTGTGTGTGTTTGAGAGAGAAAGAAGACTTAAAATGAGCAAAACAATTTTTAGCAATTTTTAAATTCATTTTGGCAAGCTATGCTACATTATCACCATCATGTGACATACCAGAAGTACACTGAGATACAAAGTCAGTTGTCAGACCAGAAAGTGTCATAACACAAGCTTATGTCAACAAAATCTCTGTCATTTGACTCAGGTTTCTGGTCAACTTGACATCAAAATTGATAACGCAGATAATACCTGTTGGAATAAGCCTTTATGAATGTTTAATGTATCTTTCTTTCAGTTAGAGCTTATGTAGGTTTCACATAGCCCTATGAACACCACTCCACAGTCCTGATGAGCTTGAGTGAAGGTTATATTTGCTGACCAGCAGATGTCAGTACAGTTATATATTACAGTTATATTTTTCTATCATTTTCACAACTTAGTAATAAGTGGTTCTGACAAACTGTGTCAGAAATATCACTGTCAATATTCAGCCATGTATTGTACTTTCTGGACTATAAGGCACAATGTCTTCTATCTGATGTTGATATAAAATACAATTTTTTGTATTTTATGTCAGCATCAATGATTGGCATAGGTGTAATGCTGGGAACAAGATCCCACAGCTTTTAATATTCAACTTTTTGAAGTATACAAATTGATTGTAAAATATCAGTTTCACCATTTTCACAGTTTCTGTTATTTATATTAAACTGCAATCATGATATGACGTATGTGATTATACAAAGTCCAATTTGATCATCCTGTGGACTGTAGAGTTTTAGAAAGCTGGTGTGGATTAAGCTGGATAAAATTGAAACATCATCTTCTCCATGGGATTCACTTGATACTGAGGAATAAAAAAAATGCTTGAGAAACGCGTTCTGTGTAAATTGATCACACAAGTTTGTCTTTTTTTTTTGACCTGTCATCATTCTTGTTCCTAAAACGCTTCAGAACAAAGTCACACAAAATTTACATCTAAGATGAATTAAAAGGGTTCAGCATTACTTTGTAATGAATTATTTATATAATATCTCTTTAGATATTTTTAAGGCCTGACAGAGGAATGAAGGCTACAGCTCAGGAAACAGGCAAAAGCTACAAAATCTAAAATACTCTACACTAATAGGGTAGAGCAGTTTCTTTAAGCAGACTCTAATTCATTGGAGGTGCATCTTACACTCCAGGATTATATTAAATATGTGTAATATGATTTTTGGTAATTAGCCAGGTTCCAGTTTACTAACTAAAAGGTTCTTTCGCTCTCATTCTAGTAGCTTAGTGGTTCTTCTGTGATTTTTAATGCCTGAATTGGGTCTGCCTCACTTTGGGAGAAAAAAAATCAGAAAACAAGCACATATCAACAGAGTAAATTTGGGGTGTGTAGGTTGATGCTGTATTTGGTTTAAAACTAGAATAATCCAATTGCAGTAGTTTTTTTTTTTTTACTCTGTACATACTTATCCGTCTGTTGTTTCTGTTAGCCGTAATATAATTAAGAATCCCTTATTTGTTTTTTTTTGTACTCACACAAAGGTACTGAAGCCCAGCCTGAACTGGATGCTGATGCTCTGCCCTCATTGTGCAAATTCCTGTAGCACTTAGAAAATTATCATCAGGACTTTGATGTTGGTTTTATATCAAAGACTTGAAACCATTTCTTGGTAGCAGCTGTGAGCAGAGAAGAAAAGTGCCACTTTGAAGTGAAGTTGTGCAAGCAAACACAAGTTTAGTTCTCACTGCCCTCCTTTCTGTTTCACCATAAAACAAACCCTTTTCTCCTCTCTCTTGCTCTCTTAGTTTTCTGTAGTAAACAATGTGTGAAGGTAAGAAATCCCCACCTTTCTTCTTCAAAATGTCCCCAAAAGAGATAAGGGTAATATACGGCATATGGTTCTACCACCTACCAGTTTCTGTTGAAGTTCTAGAAAATGATAATGCTACTAATCATCAAATTAAACAGGAAGTCTCAGGTAGATTACTGTCACAGAGGTTCTCAGTCACAGTAGGTCCTAAAGTGAGGTCCAGGGACTCCAGGGACAGGCTTTTTTTTTTTTTTAATTTAGTTACAGTGGAAATCACAAACCAACTTTATCAAAGTTATTATATTATATAATATTATATTATTGGCCCATTGGAATAGTCACTTGAATTGGGTTTAATCCAAACCTAATAGCTGAAAAAAGTAGGTCTATAAATAATATCAACTTGGACCTAATGTGTTTTGTCAGTGGAAAATTCGGGAACTGAAAGCTCTAATAAATTGCCATTTGAATAATGTAATTATAAAATGAATCTGTATTGAGTGGGTCTTAAATTCCAGGTATATTACATTTGAGTCAGTAAAAAACTCTTCAGGTTCAAGCACCTTCCAACTCAGGGTTTGACCCTCAAACTGTACCTAAGCAAAGCCTTTGGAGAGGTCACTTTTGCCTTTTAGAAATAAGCTTTCCATATTTAGAACTATAATAAATCCTTTAGCTTTTATTTTAGTTCCAAAACATGCACTCTAATTTGCTACACTAATTTAGTAAGCTATTTGTCAGCATTGCTGAGTCTGGCATAGCCCACAGATCTCAACGAGGAACTTCAGACTTGACCGAATATGCATCTCCCAGCTTCCATTTTTACAGGAGCATGTGACTGGAGAAAAGGGTATTATATTTTGGTGCCACTTCCTGTATATTTGTTCCTTTAACCACAGTGCCCAATCGGCATGTTAGCACAGAATAACTAGTAAACACTGATTCTTATAGCTTGACTGCAGCTTTGACAGCAATGGTTTTGTCCACTGTGTTATGCTTTGGGATCTCATCATCACATACTGTAGTTGCACACTGGGTGAAGAGTAAACTAATTTGATACAAACTTATCATTATTTAATCTAAACTGAAAAAGAGCAATGAGCTATCTGATTTCTAATGCCCATGTTTGTTAGTGTAGAAAAAAGCCATACAAGCATATGTGTGTGTTTGTATTGGCAGTTGTATTTATAGATGTCAGTATATACATTAATGTACAGTAATATACATAAATGATTTGTAAAAGCATCATAGCATTAGACCATTTCAATATCAGAACTGAGCAAAATATTTCACAAGAATAAGTACGTCTTCTTATCCTAGCCTAGTAAACAGTGGCTTAAACTTATCTGACTGACAGACACACACACACACACACACACATAAACTCTCAGACACCCATCTTGTGACAGGGGCGACGGCTAGTCAGTGTTTTTTCTTTCCTATCTGATGTGTTTAGCTGAATGCGTCATTAAGGGCTGATATCACAGTCTCTTTCACTTCCTGTCTACTAAACCTGTTTCAACACGTCTCAGATGGCTCAGACAGCAGCCCAAATGCACCAGCTCTATCCATTAGTTTATTCAAGCCAGGCAAGCACATACCACAAAAGCCAATATGGCTAACAGCTTATGTCACAATCTTTGTGAATTCCTGAGCAGTCAAACATCGTCATCTAAGACAATATACATGACCCTCAGTGGCAAGAAATCTTAATCTGGGTCAAAGTGCAACACTGGGTCTGATCTGTCTATGTACAGAGGAATAACACATACAATATGACACAGCTAACTTAAGTCTGGCTTAATGCCAGCAAATACTTGCTAAGAACATTGGTTGATGGTTGATTTGTTGAAGTAAACTCTCAGACTCGCAGTCACCCTTTGATTAAAAAAATAAGATTTTCCTTCACTGCCAAAAAATGGAATACTGCAAAATTAACAGGTATAACTTATAGTCATTTAGGAACATTTGTGCATCAAAGTAATACATTAATTAATTATGACATAACAATAAATTAATGGAATAAATACTTATGCAAATATATCTATCAAATATATGTCCCTGTTCTCAGGGCTATTTTCTTATATTTACTGTATGTGAAAAATAAATAATTAATAAATATACCAGTCAAACCTCAAAGATGAATCATTTCAAATCATTGTCCATTAGTTCTATGACATCACCACAGTTCCTTTTTTTTTACACACATGCTACCCTTGAGTGACCTCAGTTCATCGACGACTCTCGAGAGGAACTCATTGAGCCGAGTCAGGACGACACACCCATAGACCTTCTGCTGAAACACATTTTGAGGCAGGGGAATTCCGGTGGGTCCGGCTGCTGGCTCGGGTACGGGAATATTGGGCTGCAAGATCTGCAGAATGCAGTCCACCTTGTGGGCGAGGTGGCCAGTTCGTTGCAAAGTCTCTTCCAGGCTATTAAGCAAAGGGCTCTGAGGAGGCAGCAAGTCTGTTTGCTGCTCCAAAACTTTCTTTATGTGAGGCTGGAACTCCTTTATACGTGTGTAAACGTTCAACATGCGATCAGACGAAGTTTGTCCTGAGATGCTCGATATCGGAACGTTGTCCATCTGCATTTTGCAGAACTGCTTTGCAAAGTCTCCTTCATTGGCTTGCTGGATGAGAGACCATAAATAGTTTATTAACTTTGGACTTTGGACATTTTTGACACTGTGACATCAGTAAAATTGTATCCACATCATATTTGCTTGGACAACTGTGATCAGCAGATTTTCTTATGTTATTACTCCTCTTCGCTAAATGTAACATAACATAAAGAGTATTACATACAAATCAGCATTCTCAAAATCAATGCCTGTCTTGATTGTACGACTTTTTCAATTGCCTTTTCAATTCCTCATCACGCTTGTTTTACCTTAACTGATGAGCTGCATCAGGTCAATTGCAGCAAGGAATTGAAATTTCGCTAGCTAGTTTAAAAGTGACCTGAACCATAAACACAAATTGCAAGTGAACTGATGGCAAACAAGCAGTTGGTTCTGATTCCACATCTTCCACTAAATTAACCAGAATATACCAAAATACTAACACACTTTCAAGTGGTATTAACATTGTTTATATCTATAGACATATCTATTTATATCTATTACAGCTAATTCTAGACTAAATGTGTGAGTGATAGTTCCCCATTTCATCCTATTCCAAGTACTAGACTACACAGTTTGTGTTGGCGGAAACCGTCCCAGTGCTGTATACTGTCACAGCTATTTATGGTCCTACCAACACCCACAGACACCCACAAATGTTGCATATGAGTTTATGAATGGGAGGCAGTATCTTGTCAGTCATGATACACAAACTGACAGCATTTGACCATATTAGGATTAGAACACCAGTCTACATCTCCATGCTGTATGCTAAACATGAATGTGTTTAAGACATCAGATTGAAAATATACTTACATATGTCTTTATTAGTTCTGCAGTGTTCCTCTTCATTAACTTGCTGAGCTTCACACCTTTGTGAATAGTTTTATTACAGTTCTCGTTGCATGGAACTTTTGTGTTCACTAACTCAATGACAGTTAACAGGACAAGGGAGAGGAAGATCTCTAGGAAGTATAGAAGAAACATCAGGATTAAGTTCAATTCCCATGAACACTAGAGCAAAACACAGAAGTACCGGTGTACATAATTGAGCAAAATAAGTAACATTAACATCTACTGGTAGACTTATCACTTTCATAACCATTATTTAGTGTCACTACCAGAGCACCCACATCTCTTCAATTTACAGTAAGTAAATTTAATGACTCTCATTCATTAACATTAGTAATATATTTGGTCATTGTTTCATTAGATAAAAAAAATTAATTGTCCATTCAACTGTTATGTTAAAGTGTGTCTGCAGTAGTTTTGTGCCATCGTGTAGTTGTTCTACTTACTAGATGTTGATTGTGGTCTGTGGCCCTGCCAAAACATGTTCCTATCATGACCATTCATTTCTCCATGCAAAGAGGTTGAAACTAGTCATGGTCGTAGCCGGCATAACATTTTAAAGACCTGAAACCACACATTTGTCATCGAAGGAAATGACGCAGCCAGCCTTGTGAGACAACAAGATTTCCCAGAATTTTTTTCTTCTTCTTCTTGCTTTTGCATCACATGCACTATGTGTAATGCTCCAGCCTCCTGAAGTTACTGCCAACTTTTGCACGCTTTTAAACATTTTACACCTTTTATACTAATATATACACTAATGCATATATGCTAATTGAATACACTACACAAACTGGATACATTATTATGAGGGTGTGTTTTCATATGTACTTCACATGATAGGAATATGATCAGCTTGTAAGTGGGATAATATATTTAGTTTGCAGTGTTCACTGTATACTTTCAAGTCAAGTTCAACTGGGCAATATAGATCTTGGTAAGAACAATGTTGAATATATGATTGAGTCCTTTTGTAGCTGAATACAACAGTTCACCATTTACATATATACAGTGCAATTTGAATCTGTCTGTACTGTCATGAGGTTGTAAGATGCTCTGTGAATGTATGTGATAGGGAGAAAGAACATCAGGCTTGCAGCAATGGCTGCTCATGCTATTTTATCTCTCTTCACTCTCAACTGGTGGTTTTCCACATTTTATTCTTTCACTGTAATATTTACTACAGTAAGTCATTCCAAGAGAGGTGCAGCATGAGTGTATTTGGCTTTGACTGAGATAATATTACGTAAACAAAATGTATTAACAAAAATTATGCCATACTCTTGAACTCTTAAACTGTGAAAGGTGGGAATCATCAGGCTATGGAACATCTGTAATGTCATGTTTTCTGAATTCCCGAGCGTAAATTTTTTTTTTTTTTGATCAACAGGAAGCTGCCTTGCAGCAGGAAATATGTTTCTCAATAACCATCTTTCCTTAATGTTTTTGTAAAATATGACGCAAATGCTTTGAAACCATTGACACTAGAGGAATTATGTGGAAGGAAGTTGAGTAGTCTTGCTTTATGTTTGATTTTTTAGACCTCTTATTGCCCTAGATAGAATGCATTATTAGTATAAATTTTTTTCTGCATGATAAATACTATTAATACATAAAGAGTGAATAAAAATACATAAAACTCAGGTAAAATTGTGGGGTCTCACTTCATAGCCACATGGGAAACCCCCAGGCTAAACGCATAACTGAAGCCTGCTTACAATTTAGACAAAAAAATTTTTTTTCACTGCTATTTCTGGTGAATTAGAGTGACGTTTGCACCAACAGATTTCATTTCATGCAAAGCTGAGCTTCATGCCAAGTCTGAGGTTGCTGTGGTCAACAGACAAATTGTGTGTATGGAGGGGAACTCTTGTGTCTTCTCAGCAAAACGCAGGTAAAACCAACAACAGCAGCTCAACTCCAGGCCATGGTACTTTCCAGGTTTGTCTAAGGATTTGTACAAGAAGCTAACAGAGACATCAAGAAAAAACAGCATGTAAAATAAATCAAATCAATCAAATAAATAATTCCTTTCCCTCCATATAAATTCATATATAGTCCCCTCAGAAAGTATTGGAACAGCAAGGCCAATTGTTTTGTTTTTAATATACACTGAAGATATTTGGGTTTGAGATTAAAAGATGAATATGAGACGATAGATCAGAATTTCAGATTTCATTTTCTGAGATTTACACCCAGATGTGTTGAACAACTTAGAACATTGCACCTTTGGTGGCAGACCACCCAATTTTTAGGTGAGCAAAAGTATAGGATAGTCTTAAAGTAAATTCAAGTAAATAACACTTAATATTTGGTTGCATATCCCTTGCTTGCAATGCATCAATCTGGCAACCCACTGACATTACCAAACTGTTGCATTCTTCTTTTGTGATGCTTTTCCAGGCTTGTACTGTAGCTTCTTTCAGGTGTTGTTTGTTTTGGGGAGTTTCTCCCTTCAGTCTCATCTTCAGGGGGTGAAATGCATGCTCATTTAGGTTAAGGTCTGGTGATTGACTTGACCAGTCTAAAACCATCCACTTTTTTCCCTTGGTAAAGTCCTTTGTTGTGTTGGCAGTGTGTTTTGGATCATTGTCTTGCAGCATGATGAAGTTCCTTCCAATTAGTCTGAATTGTGATACCTTCACCCCTGCCCCGCGGAGGTAGTTGGTGATGTCACTGACCTTTATTTTTGCGTTTTTCTTCACGGCTCTCACAATGTTTGTCATCAGCTGCTGTTGTTTTCCTTGGCTGATCTGTTTTGTTAGTACACCAGTGGTTTCTTTCTTTTTCAGAACATTCCAAATTGTTGTATTGGCTATCCCCAATGATTTTGCAATGGCTCTGATTAATTTTTCCTCTTTTCTTAGCTGCAAAATGGCTTGCTTTTCTCCCATAGACAGCTCTCTGGTCTTCATGTTCGTTTAACAGCAAACATCAAATGCAGTCTTCACAGGCAAAACCCAGGGCTCAAACCAAGAGCAGACATTCAGAACTATTAATTGTTTAAACAATGACTCTAATAGGGCATACCTGGGCAACAAGAAACACCTGTCAGTCCAATATTTCTGATCACTTGAAAAATGGGTGGGTTCAAACATGTTCTAAGTTGATTAACATGTCTAGATATAAAAATCAGGAAATGAAAGTTGAAATTCTGATTTATCGTCTCATATTCATCTTTAAATCTCAAACCCAAATGTCTTCAGTGTATAGCAAAAACAAAAGAATTGGAATGAACTGTAAATTCTGTTGTATGGAAGGGTTTGGGGTGTTTGGGAGTTTTAATTTAAGATTTAAGACACCTTTCCTGAATTTGAGAAGGAATTTTAAGCATGTCTTACTACATTCAGAGGAACAGTACCAGTTATTTCAAGGCAGTAGCTGTATGAGCACAAAATCGGTGTATGCAGGCCCTTATTGGTGAGACCAGTTTGGGTGAAGGTTAGAGACTTTCTCATGTCAATATCACATTTGTATGAAATGATTATATTTGCCATTTTAACAAATAAGTGCCCATCTACCTTGGTATTTACCAAGATTAGACTGTACGTATGTGTAACTTCACATTAAAAAAAGATCAAACACACTTTCTCTTAATCTCTTCACCACACAGGAAATGCTTGAGTGAGCAAATTCCCCAGCCATTCTGAGAAAATACATACAAAATACAGACCAAGCAAGCAAGATTTTGTTTCACTCTAATTCACCAGTTAATTTGACGCAAACACCAGGTGAAGCCAGGTGTAAGTACATACAATCTTTATTTTGAAAGGCAAATGACATACAGGGAAACAGCATGCAAAACTGGAAGTGTGCAGAAATACATGAGAATTGCACTGAGCACTAATTTATCACCCTAAATCTTGTCTTTTCCAGCACAGATTTAGTCAGTCATGACCAAATCAGTCTAGCACATGAACCAATAATAATAATAATAATAATTTCAGGTAGGAAAGCCATCCACATCCAGTGCCATTTTACTAATGATATCTTTGTATGTGTATGTGTAGGTTTATGAGAGTTCTGCATGTGGTAAAGCACAGCATGGAAAAAAAACATCCTTCTCAGAAAAGTAATGATCATCCTTATTCCATAATACACTGGCAAAGTTACATTTGTTAATATAACTGGAGCATCATAAATTGTTAGTTCAGATTCTGAACAAAGTTGATCACAATACCGGAGGCTACAAAATTGAATCGAATAATGTTGCATGGCTGCCACCAACAGTACTGCCAGTACTGACAAGGCAAAACTACTCATTCAAGTATTGCCCAGCAATATTACTTTTCACAGCTGGCATGATACTGTGTTTAGTTGGTGAGTAATGTGCATTCATTCTAGCGCTAACAGTAGTATTTATACAGAATCCATGTCTATTCCTTATTTTATGTTGATCACATGGATTGTGTCATCCAGAGCAAGTATGGTGTGGTCATTCGTCATTTGCAGTTCAATGGACTCAAACACTTTTTTTGTATTAGTACTGCATCACTACACTCGCAATGGTGGTATTTTGCAGTTGGTGTCTTCAAGAGCTCCTAAAGGTGAAGCAGCTTTTATTTGTAGCATATACATTATAGCATAGTGAAAATTTTTTTTCTTCACCTATCCCAACTTGTTAGGAAGCTGGGGTCAGACATGATATGGACCCCTGGAGCAGAGAGGGTTAAGGGCCTTGCTCAAGGCCCCAACAGTGGCAGCTTAGCAGTGCTGGGCCTGGAACCCCCACCCTTCTGATCAGTAACCCAGAGCCTTAACCGTTGAGCCACCACTGCCCCCATCAATGAATTTCAATGATATTCATCAGATATGAAAGGAATAACAAAGAACAGGCCATGCCGTTATACAAAAGTAATACACGCTGGGGTTACTAATTATAGTTAGATTTAATGTTGTGGAACATCCACAAGAAAAGAAAGCTCCTGTTTTTATTTACATTTTAACATTATAAACAGTTGTTGCCTCACCTACATCTCCTTTTCTCTCTCTTGAAGTTAATGAGACAAAAAAAATGCAGCTTGTGCTGAGAAACTGGAAAGTGTAAACTCCTCCGTCCTCAAGACCTTCCTGTGCTGGGAAATATTACAAAGCACTGTGACTGTTAGAAAGTGCTGACACTCGAGACTCCTTCCATAAATGTTCATGACACAAATGTTTCCTACCAGAAAACTTCACCATATCAATGATTATATGCTTACATTTTTTTAAAAATAAAGTTTTTAAAAATAGATTTATTATTAGCCTTAGATTATGTGGAGCATTGCCCATACAAGTCCTTGGGTGTGAGCTGCTACTGTAGAAAAAAATAATGTATTAGAACAAGCGAAATATAAACATCATTCATGTTACAGCTGAGCCAGAAATAATGACTGAGCCATGCTATTATATGCTATTAAATTCGAGAATTCGACTGCACTGTGGTATAAGTAAGAATACTTGCAAAGCCCTTTCTAGCAAGCTGGAGAAAGGCCTCAAATTGTATGCTTTGTCATACATACACAACTTAAAAAATACCTATTGACAGAAAGGAACACCCCAGCAAATTATTGTATGTAATGTTAGCCCACACAGTTCAATGCAGCGTAGTGATGCCTATCATGATGCTAATGATAATAATGATGCACTAGTTACTAATAGCACTTTCATAACAGACTAGCTACTGTATTATGCTCGTTAACTATTGGCTAAATACAAATTACTGTGTACTCTCTGGCCATTTACTAACTGGAAGACTCCACCACATTGTCACCTGAAAATTTAAATGGCATTTTCACATTTGATTGGTTACACTACTAGTTAAAATCGTGTGGAAGCCTGAGATTTACACCCCTAGACAGGAAGTAGGCCTATTTATGTTTAGTGCAGGACTGAGTTAAATTTAATACTGGGGTGTTATTTAATTGGCAGTTTGGGCTTTGTGGTCGCATTGCAGCCCTGACATAGGCCTTTGTGTGTCTTGCCCCTCAGAGAAATCTGAATGAACTCCCAGAAAATATTAAAATGGCCGGGTTTTTTTGGTTTTTTTCCATGAACCTGCACTACAGATGACAGATAGGAAAGGTCTGACATTATAGTAATAAATTGGGGTGCATATTAAGAGCTCAGAGCAGAAGAATCGGTCTGTACATGTATCTTTGGCCCGGTATGCTTGCGCCGGGTATTGCATAATTCACCCTTTCCCACCGGATCCGTTTGCCTCCGCCTCTTCCTCTCCCCGTCCTCCTCCTCACCTCCCCCCGATTTTCCTCCCCAGAAAGCTTCTTCTTCTTCTTCTTCTTCTTCCTCTCTCTCTCTCCCTCTCTCTCTCCCTCTCTCATCCTCCTCCTCCTCGGCGTGCAGTTCCGCGCGACATCCGCCGCCATGCAGCGTTCGCTCGCGGTCAGGAGCGCCGCGCGACGCCCGTGATCACCGAACGCTGAACGCCGCGGGTTGGGGAGGGGAGGAAACGGAGCGAGGTAGAGGATGCCGCGCGCGAACTATGCCTTACGCGGGACGCAGGGAGACGCAGCAGCATCATCATCGTCGGCGGCAGCAGCGGCATTATCCTCCTCCTCCTCCTCCTCCTCCTCAGCAGCATCCTCATCCTCAGCAGCAGCGGCGGCGGAGCGCGCGGCTGGTGCCCACCCCCCAACATCATCCGTGGCTCGCGTGTTCGCTCCCCCCCTGCAGCAGAAGGAGGATGCTGGAGTGAGGGATGAGGCTCGAGACGGGCGCGCCGGGCCAGAGCCGCGGCCTGCTTCTTCTCCCCGAAGCTGCGCGCGCCGACGCTAAAGTTAGAGCCCCTGCAGCATCCGCGCGCCCTTCGCCACCGTCGCACCGGCGTGTTCGGTAGGCTGGCTCTCCTTTCCGCTTCTCTGTGCGCTTTATTATTTCTTTGCATAAGAAGGAGCAGGCCGCTCGCTCAGGCCCCGCATCTGTAGCTATGGCAACCACATCTTGTTAATAAGCCCTTTCCCCCTCTCATTCTCTTCCTCCTCCCCCATTCACGTCTCTCTCCCTGTCTTTCATTTTCTTCTCGTTATGTGTAAATCAAAACGCGTTGAAAATGTTAAGCCTTATTATTATTATTTTTTTCTTTTCTCGCTTTGTTAGTTGGGAATGTTGCTTGAGATTTTTTTCTTTACATATCATGTATGATGTCATGTCTTTTTTTAATTCAAGTATGATGCATGTCAGTTTGATTTTCAGTCAGGCCCATGTTAGGTTGGTGACTTTTCTTTTACCTTGGTTAATCCTTAAGAAAAAGATTACGATATGAATTAAATTACTAGGCCTAGTTATAATATGCCTAGGCATATTGAGGCTGTAGCTTAGCTTAGTTTAGCCCATAGCTAATTCTCAGCCGTGGCTTGCAACTGATCAGCTGTTCATGCTTAAATTTGCTGTAAGGTGTAAGGTATTCATTTCCTTGCCAAGGTTAAAGCCAAAGAAAAGCTCCTTGCATTAGAGGCTGTATGCTGTGGTAATATCCTCAATTCATGCAGTCGCTCTGGGCCATAAAAGCAGCTTAGAGATTCAGCATTGACAATGTACTTCAGTCCAGAACCTCTGACTTGGAACCATGACCAGCAGCTATGTGCATAGTATTTGCAAGTTTATGAGGAATTCTCTTCGCATTGAATTCTCTAGACAGTCTGAGATGAATGTATAAATCTTCATCGTTCATTCCACTTTATTCTGGACTTTTGCATTTTGGTTGCTGCTGTCAAGCATATTTTAGGTATGATACCCACCAGTCAACTGCCACACTTGTTTAAGGATTCTATGCTTCCAGCTGACGTTTAAAAATCTTTTACAGCCACACAGGGCAACTAAGAGAATAACATTTTTATGATATCTCTACAAGTGTGAATAAACTCATGTGTGTGCTTGCTTGCAGGTCAGCAAGGAGATCCAGGAGCATGAGCAGGACTCTGTGTGGCGGGAGCAGATGTCAGGGTACAAACGCATGCGGCGGCAGCACCAGAAGCAGCTGATCGCGCTGGAGAACAAGCTGAAGGCCGAGATGGATGAGCACAAGCTCCGGCTGCAGAAGGAAGTAGAGACCCAGGCCAACAACACTTACATTGAACTGGAGCGGCTAGCCAAGAAGCAGGCTGCCCAGTTGGATAAGGAGGTAAACTGAGTCCTAGATCAAGAGGAACAGTGCATTCTTTAAAAGGTTTCATTAGTGCAAGGCTACTTCATGCATATGTTTTTTTTGTTTGTTTTTTTTTGGATAATCAGTTATCTGGTATATTTAGTTGCCAAACTATATGTACAGTGCCTCTTCAGGCACATTGGTGGTCGCATCATGTTCTAGGGTCGCTTTTCAGTAGGGGGAACTGGAAAGCTTGTTGCCATCACAGGCAACATGGGTGGAGCCAAATATAAGCGAATTGTTGAGGAGAACCTGTTCCAGTCAGCCAGACATCTGCATTTAGGGCAAAATATCTGTTCCAACAGGACAATGAGCCAAAGCACAGGGCAAAACTACAAAGGAATCACTTGGCAAAAAAGAAGGCATGTGCTTTGGAATGGTTGGGGTCAGGGCCCATACTTATATCCAATTCAAAATCTATGACATGACCTGAAAATTGCTGTCCAACAACATTCTCCATATAATTTGGCAGAGTTTGGAGACAATTTGCATTGAGGAATGAAAAAAAATGTGCAAAGCTCACACATCCGAGACAACTCAAATCTGTAATTGCTGAAAAAGGACAGTTCACAGTAAGGGGTGAATACTTATAAATTATTTTTATATGTATCAAATACTTTTATTTCTGTAGAGAGTCACTTCAAAAGGAGGAGCATAATGTCCCATTCTGATATGCTTGAAGTTGATGTTGCAATATAGCACAAAGAGAAATAATTATTGGGGGTTAATATGTTCTGGAGGCACTGTATGTAACTAAATTGTGGCTTGCATTTATCTTGCCTGTGCATGCAAAATCTATTTATTTCTCTATAAATATTATACTTTATTTTATAGAATATCTCTTAACATTGTCTAATATTTGTAAATAATTTATGTTATGAAATATAGAGTTTATTTGCAATTCATTAACAATCAATGGACTACTAGATTGAATGGGAAAATTCAATAGATTTAAGGTAATCATTGACCAGTCAGGTTTTATCCCACTACAGATGAAGGCATCAGCCGCAGAGGAGAAGAGAATCCAGCAACAAATCTTGGTCCAACAGAAGAAGGAGCTGACCACCTTCTTGGACACACAGAAAAAACAGTACAGACTGTGCAGGGACAGGATGAAGGAAGTGAGTGATGTTCAGACAAAAATGCTCCTGCTACACTTTGCATTATGATTTTTAATTACGAGGAGGCCTTCAAAAAATATACAGTGTGTATTAGGCATTCAGTCATGTCCTTTAAACGTAACCTTCATTATAGTAGTTTAAACTACTTTCTTTAAACTCGGTTTTACATTTTACCTAATTTTGTCCCAGTTTAGTCATAGCTGTTGCCCCCTCACAGCTCCAAGATCCCTGACCTCTGGTTTACTGAGGTCTCCAGGCGAAACCCTGAGCTTGGCTTACACAGTTTCTGTGCATGTTCTACCCATGTCCACATGGGTGTCCTCCTAGTTCTCCGTTTTCCTCCCACCTCCCAAAAATTAATTGCCCCTAAGTGCGAATAAATGTATGAATGTGTGTTCATGGTGCCTTGCCGTCCAGGGTGTATTCCCGCCTCATGACCAGCGTTCCAGGGATAGGCACTGGGTCCACAGCGATCCTAACCAGAATAAAGTGGTTACTGAAAGTGAGTGAGTGAGTATAATTGGCTTGAATGTAGCAATACTTCTGCAGGAGATGAATGAGGACCTTAGCACACCAAAGGAGGAGAAGCAGGAGAGGCTGTCACGCCACAAGGAGACAATGCAGCGCTCACAGGCTGAGGAGGAGGCACAGCTGCTCAACCAGCAGAGGCTCATCTACGAAAGAAGCTGCCGTGCTCTGAAGAGACGAAGCCTCATAAAAAAACATGAGTTTGAACAGGAGCAGATGCGGGAGGTAAGTTGTAAAGTGCACATATTTCATTTCTAGCAAACTTTCTGGTTCCAATAGTGACCCTGTCTTACTATGTCATGGTGGGACTTAGAGAAAGATAATAAATATTTGCCTCCATGAAGAACTACATCTGTGAAATACAACAAGTATGTGAATTACTACATGCACAATTTTAAAAGATTTAAAAAATATATATTATTAGATATGGCCCAGATCAGGTTTATTTCTATCATGTTGCTCTTAGAACTTTAAGAAAATGTTTGCCCTTCTGTCCCAGGAGCTGAACAAGAAGAAGCTGCAGAAGGAGATGGAGCATGCGTTGATGATCCGGCAAGATGAGTCCACACAGGACCTGGAGCGACGGCAGTTGGAGTGTCTGCACAGGCTTCGCATGGAGCTGATCCGTTTGCAGCATCACACTGAACTGGAGAACCAGGAGGAATACAACAACCGACGCCAGAGAGAGCTGCACAGGAAACACGCACTAGAGCGCCGGCAGCAGCCCAGGAACCTCAAGGTTCATGTAGTACCTAGTTCATAGGGCCTAGGAGGAGTGAAATACAGTCATGTGAAAAAATTAGGACACTCCATTAAATATTCAGTTCTTTATTAAGAAATGTCAACATGTCAATTTCTGATCTTGTTTTAATTTGTACCAGTAGATGAAAGTGATGTAATTGCATGTAAACAACAAAAAAATCACTTTGTTTTCACTTATTAAACAAAAGAAATGAACAAAAATGAGTATTTCAGCTGAGGAAAAAGTTAGGACACCCTATGCCCTAATAGCTAGTGTTTCCCCCTTTGGCTGAAATAACCTCAGTGAGACGTTTCTTGTAGCCATCTACCAGTTTCTGACATCGACTGGAAGAAAGTTTCCCCCACTCCTCAATGCAGAATTCTTTCAGGTGTGTGATGTTTGAGGGGTTTCTTGCATGCACAGTCCATTTCAAATCACCCCACAGGATCTCAATAGGATTTAGATCTGGGCTTTGACTTGGCCATTCCAGAACTCTCCATTTTTTACTTTTCAGCCAGTCCTTGGTGGATTTACTGGTATGTTTTGGGTCATTGTCATGTTGCAAGGTCCAGTTCCGCTTCAGCTTCGATTTTTTGACAGATGGTCTGACATGTTCCTCAAGCACCTTCTGATACAATGTAGAATTCATAATGGAGTCTATGATGGTGAGCTGGCCAGGTCCTGCTGCAGCAAAGCACCTCCATGTTTGACAGGTGGTATGAGGTTCTTTTGCTGAAATGCTGTATTTGGTTTACGCCAAACACGCCCTCTGTTATGGTGTCCAAATGGTGTCTAAAATTCAATTTTAGACTCATCTGTCCAAAGCACATTATTCCAGAAGTCTTGGGCTTTGTCTATGTGTTCTTTGGCAAACTTCAGTCTTGCCCTCATGTTTTTCTTAGACAGCAAAGGTTTCCTCCTTGCACACCTCCCATGATAATTAAAGTTGTACAGTCTCAGTTGACATCAACTGTAGCAAGAGCTTGCTGTAGGTCCCGTGATGATATTTTAGGGTTTTTGGAGACTTCTTTAAGCATCTTGCGGTCTGCTTTTGGGGTGAATTTGCTTGGACGGCCTGACCTGGCCATGTTGGCAGTTGTTTTAAATGTTCTCCACTTGTAAATGATTTTCCGGACAGTGGAATGGCTCATTACAAATTCTTTTGAGATCTTTTCATATCCCTTACCAGACTCATAAGCATCAACAATCTTCTTTCTGAAGGCCTCAGAGAGCTCTTTGGATCTCACCATGGTGATACCTCTCACTTCAACAATTAAGAGCAAACCAAACTAAATGTCTGAGGTTTAAATAAGGCAAGCCTCCTTCAAAATGCTCTGTAACAATGTTCTAATAATTTGCACCTGATGTGATAAACCTGTAGGTAATTTTAGCCATTTTAAGTACAAAAAAATGTGGGGGTGTCCTTACTTTTTCCTCACAAGAAATTGGATTTTTTTTTTAAATTACATTTTACAGATCATTTTAAAAAGACTTTTATTTGGTTTTATTTGTTTGGTTATATTACTTGAATCTCCCAATATTGTTAAAATGAAGATCAAATGTCCATATGTTTAACTATGTTAAAAAAACACAGGCTTTTATGGGGTGTCCTAATTTTTTCACGTGACTGCAACATGGTCATATAGTTGAAATTTGTAACTGCCATGGAAATCTGTAGTAGGTTTAGTAAGAATATGTGGTTATAGTTGGAGAAAGGGACAGGGCAAGCAGACTGAGCTTTCTCATATGATATGAAGTTCATATGAAATTCACCAATGAATGAATTGTGAGTGAAATTGGGATAATATTTGGCAAAACATTGGATTTCTGCAGTATTTTTAATTTTGTTATTTGCTTTGTAAATTAAGGCACGTCAGTGAGAAAATTAATTTGTCTTCTATCTGTGAAACGTCTTCTGTAAATATACAGAATTTCATGATAATAATTCTAGAATTGGTTTGAATGTGATAATCCCAGTTTTTTTCATGCTACACAAAACCGACATGTTTTTTTTGTTCTGCCATAAAACCAGGCATTGGAGATGCAGATCAAAAAGCAATTCCAGGACACTTGTAAGGTTCAGAATAAGCAGTACAAAGCTCTGAGGAACCATCAGCTAGAGGTCTCCCCCAAGAGTGACCACAAAGCCCTGCTGAAGACTCTGAAGGAAGAGCAGACACGCAAGCTTGCTGTGCTGGCTGAACAGTATGAGCAGAGCATTAACGATATGATGGCCTCGCAAGCGGTAAGAGACTCCCAGATGTATATGAAAGAACAAGTTATGGCCACTTAACTAGAAAGCTGATGTTTTGTAAAAATAGCAATATTTACAGTGTCAGTGCGCATTGTACCTTCTAAGGGTCACAGCTCTTATACACCTGATTTGACAATTTTTTTTCACAGTTTAGTTGGCAATATTTTTTAATTGTGGCTAAATTGCATGAGAATTGCAGTGAGTGTGAACGATGCACAGTGAGTGTGTTCTACTGACCTGTCAGTGACCATGATGAATTTTTGATATGTCAGAAAATTTAATTAGCTGTCTGTGAGATGTGTTAGCTTTGTACTGTGTGTTTGCACAGTCAGTTAAAGTCTGTGCTATCACGTGTGTGGAGTGGCTGCCCTGTAACATCGCTGTTAGCTTTGTTGTATTTAATGTCCAGTCCCTTACAAGGCCCTCTGGGTCATTCAGTTTTTCATAACTGTAGTTCACCATGAGCATAAGCACTGGAAGTTGTGTACTACTGATGTAGGGTTCAGTAGGGTTCATACTGTGTCCAGTATATGACTAAAAAGACACCTGATCTACTGCCCACTAGTGGCAGTAACTAACATCCCAACAAAATATATTCAGAGAAATGGTTCCTGTTGTCATTCCTTCATGTAATTAAAGCCTCTAATACTAATTGCTATTGCAGTTATTGCTGTAGTAACTTCTAAGGCTAGACGAAAACTGTCTATTAACACCATACTCATAAGGACCTTCGTTGCATTATTAAAGTTTGAAAAGTAAGTTGAAATTGTGTTAAACACACCCAATATTTTTTTTCCAACAGTATATTTATTTGCTTTTATACACAGGGAACACATACATCGTTTACATTTAGAGACAAAAAAAATGGCTGCACCAATGTAAAAATTAGACAGTAATTTATATATATATATATATATATATAAACTGCAGAGGCAGACTGGTAATCCAGTTGTTAAGCATACTATTAAAAACTGGTATGATTTGAGAAAATATCTAAAATACCCAAATTTTTGTCACAATAAAGCCCAATATGGGGTAATCTGATCTTAAGGATGTTAGAATAGTTCTGCAGGCAAACACCAGGGGCTAATTAGTCCATACATTCGATATCAAATGTCCTGTCGCTGGACCATTCATATTTAGCTCTGACCCGCTTCTATCTTAATCATCTCAATGAAATCTTGTACCTCAGTCAGAGTGTTGAAGATTTGGTTTTGTTCTTTGTACGTTACCAGTAGTCTTACTGGTGAAATCACTCGGTATCGGATCCCCAGTCTCAACATCTGCTGATGAACCGAGTCAAACACTTTCCACTGCTTGTGAATCCCCGCAGCCAGATCTGAGTAGAATCTCACCTGTCGGTTCCTGTACAAAATGTTTTCCTTCCCCCAGACAGTGCTGATTACCTTCACTTTATCCTTGTGGTTGAGAAACTTCATTATTAGGGTTCTCAGTGGGGTGTTAGCATCCCTCTTCAGTCCGACTCGGTGTGCCCTGTCTAAAACGACTCGGTTTTCAACCTCCAATATCTCTGGGATCCATTTTTCCAAAAAAGAGCAAGGATCTGGTCCTTTGGCACCCTGCAGCAGATGTACCAGTCTCAGGTTGTTCATTCACAATCTCGTCTCCAAATCCATGCCTTTATCTTCCAAAGTTTTGTTATTCATCTCCAGTGGGGCAGTCGTGGCCTAATGGTTAGAGGCTCAGACTTGTAACCCGAAGGTGAACCTGAAGGTCGTGGGTTTGAGTCTCAGGTCCGGCAGGGATTGAAGGTGGGGGGAGTGAATGACCAGCGCTCTCCTCCACCCTCAATACCACGACTGAGGTGAGACCCTTGAGCAAGGCACTGAACCCCCAACTGCTCCCCGGGCGCCGCAGCAAAAAAGGCTGCCCACGGTGTGCGCGCGTGTGTGTGTGCGCGCGCGCGCGCGCGTGGATGGGTTAAATGCAGAGCACAAGTTCTGAGTATGGGTCACCATACTTGGCCACAAGTCACTTCACTATCACTTCACTTTGTGTACCCTACGCTGCAGTGCAACCATACCATCCTCAGCTGCCGATCGTAGCTCTATTTGTGCTACCTGTTCAGTGCAATCACTTATCTCTTTCCTTATGTCATAATTCCATCCAGATTGGAGAAAAACTCAGATTTCATGGCATTAATTGCAGCCAATATAATGTCCTGCTTCTTCACCTTCCAGCACACCTGCGGCCCCTTCTCCCTCTTCCATATCATCGTTAGCTTTCTGAGCTACACAGCTAGCAACAAAGTTAGTTGGCTTTGACTGTTTCAACGTTTTTCCTTTATTCATTCAATTCAATTTGTATAGCGCTTTTAACAATGGACATTGTCACAAAGCAGCTTTAAAGAAATAAATACATTCAAATTAAATTAAATCAAAATAAATTGTAAATGTATGACTTTATCCCTAATGAGCAAGCCAGAGGCGATGGTGGCAAGGATAAACTCCCTGAGAAGATATGAGGAAGAAATTTTGAGAGGAACCAGACTCAAAAGGGAACCCATCCTCATCCGGGTGACAACGGATAGTACAATTATAAATAAATCCCTTCTATAACTGTGTACTATATGGACAAATAGTGCAATTGTGCAACCACTAAATTCATTACAGTTTTCACATGAAGTTTGGTTTGTTGAACCTATCCACTGTCCACCGATGGAGACCTGAGTGCAAAACTGCTCGTGGCAACTGCAGCCCCAAAGCCACCACAGCAATCACAGTTCCAAGATATCACAGTACAATTCCCCATATGAGATCCCCAAGCCATCTTCACAGCCCCCAAGCGGCACCATCCCCAGCAATCCCAGTGATGTTCAGGCTGTCCATATGGGGCCACCCCCAGCAACAGCCGGCGATCTCCAACCGAAGAGAACTCCAACCAGAAGTAGGGCATCAGGATGGATCAGGCAGGGGCGGAGAGCAGAAGGGGTCGGGATCACTGGTATCTCAGGAGTAGCATGTGTAGCTCGACAGAGAGAGAGAGAAAGAGGAAGAGAGAGGGAGAGATTGTTAGGTAAGATTTTGTCCTGTAATGGTTAAGGACAATGTACTTTGCGTGCAGAGTGCAAGCAGGGTCTCCAGCAAGGCTAACTATGACAGCAAAACTAAAAGGGAGAGCCAGAAGGTAACACAGACATGAGGGCGCCCTGGGACATAAAGTGGCCAGCCACTCCACCATCAATAAACCTGAGTGAATGCATAAGAGTGGGGGGCGACAGCATCCAAACATCCCAGTTCACCACAACACTCTATGCCTGTGAACCCTCCAGATCTGCTCCTTTACCTAAGAAAAAACTATTCACAAAAGGCTTAATTAAACAAATATGTTTTCAGCCTAGAATTAAACACTGATACTGTGTCTGAGCCCTGAACACAAAGTGGAAGGCTGTTCCATAACTGTGGGGCTTTGTAAGAGAAAGCTCTACCCCCTGCTGCAGCCTTCAATATTCGAGGTACCAACAAATAGCCTGTATCTTTTGATCAAAGTAGGTGGGGCAGATCATATAAGACCAAAAGTTCACTCAGGTACTGAGGCGCGAGACCATTCAGTGCTTTATAAGTCAATAGTAGTATTTTATAATCAATACGAAATTTGATTGGGAGCCAATGCAGTGTGGATAAGATAGGGGTGATGTGGTCATATCTTAAGGTTCTAGTAAGGACTCTCACTGCTGCATTCTGGACTAACTGGAGCTTGTTTATGCATCTACTGGAGCATCCAGACAGTAAGGCATTACAATAATTCAATATAGGTAACAAAGGCATGAGCTAATTTTTCTGCATTGTGCAGTGACAATATATTTCTTATCTTAGAAATATTTCTGAGATGAAAGAAAGCCATCGTAGTAATATTATCTACATGAGCTTCAAATGAAAGTCTGGAGTCAATAATCACACCAAGGTCTTGTACTGCTGCACATGATGAAACAGAAAGGCCATCCAGAGATATTATGTAATCAGAAAGCCTACTTCTTGCTGCATGTGGTCCTAGTAGTACTTCTGTCTTGTCAGAATTAAGTAAAAGAAAGTTAATAAGTATCCAGTGTCTAATGTCCTTTACACATTCCTTTATCTTTGCTTGATTTGCGAAAAGATGACGTCATAGTGTCCAGAAAAGAGCTCCCTTATTTTTTGCCAAATCAAGTGTTTTAGTAGCAGTTATCAGAAGTTGTAGCAAAGCAGTGCAAAACACGTCCAACTAGCTGGCGGCCATAACCTGAAATCCCCACACCCAGTATTTACTTAACCAAATAAAATATGTGAAAAAAAATTTCATGTATTGTGAAAATTATCCCCCTCTATCACTGTGTGGTCTCTTTTTTATGCAGCTACGTCTGGAAGCTGAGCAGGAGGCCGAGTGCCAGGCCTTGAAGCGGCAGTTGCAGCAGGAGATGGAGCTTCTGGATGCCTACCAAAGCAAGACGAAGGAGCAGGCTGAGGCCCAGCATGAGCGAGACATGCAGAAGTTGGAGCAGAAAGCATCCTTGCGCAGGGCTCACCTGGAACAGAAAGTGAGCCTTGTTACTTTACCCTAAAACGCGTAGACCAGTTGACCAATAGAAAATAAGAATATTTATCACATACACATGTACCATTCTAACCTATAGTCTGACTGTTTTAGTCTTAGGCCTACCAGAGTTAAAATGGGCAATTTTTGAAGTTTTGAAGTTTTTGTAAGTACATCAAAATGCAAGCATTGAAGAATGCTTTTGTATGTTTTGCCCTACATGTGTTTTTTAAATCTGGGGGCTATCATAGTAAAGCATATATGTCCTAAAAACACCTGGAAGATGCAAATAACAATCCACTACATTTTGACTACAGATTGAAGAGGAACTGGCTGCACTTCAGAAAGAGCGGACCGAAAAAGTCAAAAATTTATTTGAGCGCCAAGAGCGAGAGCTGGAGACCTTTGATGTGGAGAGCTCCCGATTGGGTTTTGGAAGCTTGGCCTCATTTGACTTTCCCAAGGAAGATGACAGATGATCAAACCTAGGCTGGCAGGGCCATTTGATGCTGATGTCTCTGGATATGTTGTGCCTGTACTGTCACTAACTACTGGATTTACCAAGATCACCTTTACAGTGACCATGCTGGATCTGTCTTTTAAAATCTTAATTACTGGCTGGGGGAACTTCTGAAATTGGAACATAATCTGCAGCCGACACAAGTGACTTAATGGAGCTCAGAAAGCAAAAGAGCTAAATCTAGAAGAACAGAACTTTTCTCCATGCCGTCGACCCACTTTTGGTATTAAAATCAGTAATTCAGGATATTTTAGTACAAGTAAGCACTTTGATATGTTTAAGTATGAACCCAACATGTAAAGTGAACATATTGTGTGAAAATGCCTTTGGTGTTATCAAAGGACATTGTGACTGTAGAATGTGTCCTCCGTCTTCACCGTGGCTATTAGCTGTTTTTGTCTTTGTTTATCACAGCAAATGTGAATACTGTTGGCGAAAGCTGTAAGCAAAGGCAGGTTTTGAAACAGTGTCAGATTTTAAAATATAGTGACTATATTGAGAGCATTCAGTTACTTTCATATTGTGGTAGAACACACACCTCTTTTTTAAAAGGGAAAAAAATAGGCACTATAATTTAATCATTGTTCAGTATCCTAAATTAATTGGCATCATTTTTTTAATTACTACAACAAATCAATGCAGTCAGATTCCTTCCTGGTATTATTGCATGCACTTTAAAAGACAAATTCAGGTTGTGAAGTGGAGCATGGATCTGTCAGAGATTTTAGCTGTCTGTAAATAAAAGTGGTCCATAGCAGTTTTGTTTCATGGCTATTGATACTGAACATAAGCTTTATCTTTGATATGAAAGATTGCCAAATTGCCAAATGCCTTTAAGTTATGTTATGAATGTTTTAGTTTCCTTTCTTTTGCCCAGGTGACATCATAGTTTGTTGAATTGTGACTCATTCAGTGTGGCGTTATCAATGCTCTTGTACAGGCAAAAAAATGGTGCAATTTGTGTTGTAAAAATTTTATATAAATATTTGTATATGATAATCTAAATAGGGGTTTACACGTGTATTGGTCAGTCTTTGCCAAAATAAATATGGGAATCTTATTCAGTGGTGACAATGGAAGGCAAACTATTTTTGTAAGCAAAACGGAGAATTACCAGTTTCACTTGTAATGTAACAACAAAATCTATTATGGTTCTTTTTGGCAAGATTCATGTCTAGTTGGTGTTGAGAAACAACAACAAAAAAAAAGTTAATCAGCTTTTTAAGAAGTAAATCTTACTAAGTAATTCTTAAGAAGTTGATTAAGAATTTAGGTAATTCTTACAAAGTAATTCTTAAGAAGTGGTAATTTGCAAGCAAATACTTTAGAAAGCATTATGTGGGGCCAGGGCAATTAATATCTTTTTAAGCCCTAAAGATTCATATCTTTTTTAAAAAAAAACACTTGTGTCACACTATGCATACCTGGCACATAACATTGTGGAACTCAAGCTAAGGGATGCCATTCAGTTTCATATTTTGTGACTGTCATTACAGGCCTGTTTTCAAACAAAGCCATTGTTGAAACTGCCATTGCACAAGTGAAGTGATGTTTTAATGAATAAACTGAATGAAGTTTTTGTTGGCTATTGATATGTGATGAAAACATATTTTCTTTTTTTGTAATTTCAAGCTATATAGAGGTTACTGAAAACTCATGTAAGTGCAATAAATTAGTATCTATCCATTCAGCACTTAAAGTGTTCATAACTGTATATTACTGATAATGGATTTCTGAATGTGCGACACACATGAAAAAAGTAAGGGTCCATACAAAAGAATAGTAGAGTTAAAGAAGTAACCACTGGACATGGCTAAACAAGCAAGTGTTATGAGGTACAAATTCTGATATAGAAATAGAAAATGTCACATGTAATGGTGCATAGTTTAGTGCTCAATCAATTTTAGCTATAAATATAACTATGAGGTTTCATGCGCTGTTTGGAGCTACCCTAATAGAGAGTGCTCTATTGTGAATAATGTTATGTCTTAACAATGATTAACAGTAACTAACAGAAAAGATGTTATACACGAAAATGCACTCATTTTAAATTTTATCTTAATTGGGTAAGAGGCTATTTTGGTATATGCACAACAGTAACGGACCTAATAAGCTTACAAAAATAAAATCTGTTAACTTTATATAACCGACTGGGATGAGTTTATTCATTTATCAAATCTGTTCTGTCCATTACAAGCTGGACCATTAAAATTTAAAATGCTGTCACGAGACCAGAATCTAAACCAACATGTTGGGTTGTTAACAAATTAACACAATAATGAAACAAATAACCCAACTAAACTACCTAATATGTGTAACCGAGCAATTGGGTTAAAAATAACAATCCAACATTTTTTTTTTTTACTGTGTAGAAGCTATAACATTCCCAAAACATTCAGCTGGAAAAGTAGGAAAAAGTACAAAATCCCAAAACAAAGTTAATATATTGCTTTTAACACTGCAGCTGAGCAGAGGAAAGAAACTTGTGCCAACATGTACTTGAAAAAATATTATAAATATAATTATAATACTTCATTGAATTCATTTTTCAACTATCTTGGCATGTTAATATAAAGAAAACATTTAAGAAAATAAAATACAATCAATAGTTACAGTACATCAATCAATAGCTCCAGTTATAGAGCAAGTATATTACAAAGTACTGCCACTTCATTTTCTCTGTCAATATCCAAAAAATGAAAGAAGCCATAAATTTCTTTCGTTTGAGTTTTTTTTTTTAGATACATTCACAATTTAATAAATACACTATATGGTCAAAAGTTTGTGGACACCTGACCTTCACACCCATATGTGGGTGCCACAAAGGTTGAAGCACACAACTGTCTAGAATGTCTTTGTATGCTGTAGTATTAAGATTTTGCTTCACTGGAACTAAGGGGACAAAACATGTTTCAGCATGACAATGCCCCTGTGCACAAAGCAAGCTCCACAAAGACATGGTTTGCCAAGGTTGGAGTGGAAGAACTGGCCTGCACAGAGCCCTGACCTCAACCCCACTGAACACCTTTGGGATGAATTGGAACATTGACTGCACCCCAGGCCTCCTGACCTAACATCAGAGCCTGACCATATTAAAGCACTTGTGGCTGAATGGGCAAATCCAAACAGCCACACTCCAAACACTGGCATTATTTTATGAACTGAACATTACAAAATAGAATATTAAAAGCATGACGTACAATACACACGCCACAAGTGTACTGAATTGGATGGGATGCAAATCCTTCATAGGGCACCATGTAATGTGTTCTTCATCCATCCCCTTAAAATGCATGGAGAACACAGAAAAAAAAAATCCAAGCACCAAAAGTGATCAGGTGTGGATGTTTTGTTCACCACTGTAAGAGTAGCTACAGTACACTCTTTTTGCAGCCCTGCATGTATAAATCTCCAGACCTCTATTTGATAAATCTGAATAGTGTATTTGCGTGTTCATAAAATAAGAAATTAAGGAGGTCTAAGGTTCATAAGTTTGTTCTACTCATATTTAAAAAGATTGTAATAAATAAGGACTCAGTAAAGACTTTACCAAATTAATCACAAATTACCCAGGCAGAGCAAGGCCAAGTATAGTACATAGTAACTGCAGATAGACCTCAAATGTAACTAATGGATTATTCTGAAGTTCACTGATTGAACATTTAGTATAATGTAGCCTCACAGGCCCATAACGCCTCCACCACCTAATGGCAGAGGCAAGAAAACAGCAAGTAGTCACTGAACAGAGAGAGACAGAGAAAGACAATGTCAAACATTATGGACAGTAAAGCACAGTTACAACACAATTAGAGATTATAAACAGAGAGAATCATGTGTAATGGCAAAGTCTAAAGTTCTAATTCTAATTATAATAGCCATCACAAGAAAAGAATACAAACGTGTACAAAAATACAAAAGAATACAAAATGCATGGTGACAAGGGAGTAGCAGAAAATTTATGATATAAAGGCAACTACCCAGTCACTCTAATACATTAATTGTATCCGATATTTTTTTTTATTTCACCATCAGTATCAATTATTAATAATTAGAATTATTCAATAATCTATTTCATGTTCATTACAAAAATGAGGTTAAATATAGCCAACTAGTGATTTTTGTTGTACAACTGGTTTTGGAGCTACTGTTCTAATGACATGTTCTGAAAAATTCATCTAAATAGTTTGCCTGTGTGGGCAGTAGTCAGTTAGTGTCGCTTACATTTCATACCTCATGTGCCACAACACATTACTAAAATCAGGCCACTGGAGTTCCTCCGCGCCAAACTCATCAAACCATGTCTTTATGGACCTTGCTTTGTGCACAGGGGCACAGTCATGTTGGAAAAGGAAAGGGCCTTCCCCAAACTGCTGCCACAACGTTGGTAGCATAAAATTGTCTAAAATGTCTTTGTAAGCTGTAGCATTTACAATACCCTTCACTGAAACTAAGGGGCTGAGCCCAAACCCTGAAAAACAGCCCTAGACCATTATCCCACCTCCACCAAACTGTACTGTCGGCAAAATACATTCCAGTAGGTATTCCAGATTCGTCCATCAGACTGCAAGTTAGTGAAACATGATTCAGCACTCTAGAGAACACATTTCCACTGTTTCAGCGTCCAGTGGCAGTGTGCTTTTTCCACCACTCCAGCTGATGCTTGACATTGCACATAGTGATTGCAGCTGGTCGGCTATGGAAACCCACTTGATGAAGCTCCCAATGCACAGTTTTTGTTCTGATGTATTTTCCAGAAGCAGTTTGAAACTCTGTAGTGAGTGTAGCCACTTCATGACTTAGCTTTTGTTGCTCCTGGACACTCCCATTTCACAATAATAGCACTCTGGCTGGGCCATTCCAAAATCTTGATCTTGTTTTGGTGAAGCCATTCCTTTGTTGATTTGGAGGTGTGCTTCGGGTCATTGTCATGCTGAAAGGTGAAATTCCTCTTCATCTTAAATGTTTTAGCAGAAGCCTTAAGGTTTTGTGCCAAAATTGACTGGTATTTGGAGCTATTCATCATTCCCCCCACCCTGATTAAAACCCCACTTCCAGCTGAAGAAAAGAAGCCCCAACTCCATGCTTCACCATGGGGATGGTGTTCTTTTGTTTATATGTTGTTTTTTTTTCAGCAAACACACTTTTTGATATTATGGTCAAAAAGTTCAACTTTGGTCTCATCAGATCATAACACATTATTCCACATGGCTTTGGGAAACTGGATGTTTTTTTTTTTTTTTGGTTAAAAACACTTCCATCTTGCCACCCCAGACATATGAAGAGTTATGGAGATTGTTGTCACATGTAGGAAGTAACCAGTAATTGCCAGAAAAACCAGTACTCGCTGCAATTCTTTTAATGTTGCTGTAAGCCTCATGGCAGCCTCCCTCACCATTTTTTTTTCTGGTCGTCTTATCAATTTTAGAGGAATGTCCTGTTCTTAGTAATGTCACTGTTGTGCCATATTTTCTCCACTTGTTCTTTATTGTCCTTACAGTGTTCCATGGTATATCCAGTGCCTTGGAATTTTTTTTTGTAATCTTCTCCTAATTAATATTTTTCAACAATGAGATCTCATACCTGCTTTGTAAGCTCTTTACAGCCCATAGCTTTTACCAAGAAGATGTCAGGAAAATCCTATAGGAACAGCAGTACCTTATTTGAGGTTAATCAGTCACTTTAACAGATGGCAGGAGTGCTAATACTAATACTAATTAGTATTGAGCATGCGTTTGAAGGTGATTGGTTGATTCTGAACACTGCCGCATTCCCAATTATAAAAGGATGTGCACACTTATACAAGCTGGGTATTAGAAGTTTTTTGTTTTTCTTTTTTTCCCCAAAAACATTTCTGGTTGTTTGTCACTTGATTTTTATATGTTGCAATTTCACAATAAAGGTGAAAAAGGTTCTGACATAAATACAATATATAGAAGTACTATCTGTCCTGCACATTTTAACGAGTTCCCAGCTCTAATTAGCAATAATTAGTCCCTTCCTGACTGACTGAGTTACAATTTGCTAGCTAGCTGACATTAACTACGTTTACATGCACATCAAATTCAGTTTAAGGTCTATATTCGGGTTGCAGCCATATTCCGAATACAATGTTTACATGCGTACAGACATCAGAATATTCCTGTATACATGGATGTAAATATGCCGATCTACACGTGCCTTTCCTTTCCAGCTGTTATTTCCCGGGAGATTCAAGATGCTGCTATTGGTTATAGAGTTCAGTTAATAGATTTATACTACTTTTTCACACAAATTTAATTAGGACTCTAACACTTCTCACCATCAAAAATGCCTGACAACACCGCCTCAAAAAGGAAAGGGTCAGGTAAGCATCTGTTAGTACCCATAATTCCTTGCGGACTGAGCATGTGCATATATCTCCTTTCAGTGGATTTTCTGAATAAGGTGTTTTCATGCAAAAACTTTCTGATTTAAACAGGCATATTACAGGGATGGGAATCAGAATATTGTTTTAATCTGAATTGGGCAATCATATTGTGGCGTTTACATGACTCAATACTACTTAGAATACTGCCAAATTCCGATTAATATTGGAATATTGATGTGCATGTAAATGTAGTCAGTGTCTCGTCCATCATGTTAATCAAAGTAATGTAAGTATAAGTAGCTAATGTATGGTACCCACTGAAAATATACTGGTAAACAACAGTCAAAATTTATACTCAACACAGCGTATTTGTAGAGGGAAAAAAAATCACTGCTCTCCATGATTTTCCTCTAGCTCTGACATCTGCAGTACATTACCCATCTAAATGGAGAAGTGCTCTTCTGCTCCACTCATTCCGAAATTTAGCTAGTGTTAACTGCCTTGGTTTATGTCTTCACTTATGTTGGGCTTGCTAGTTATAATAACAGTAAAACAAGCTAGCTTAGACATCAAAATGAGCAACATACTGGAAAAAAAAAACAACGGCACAGAACTCCACCCTGAGGGTCTGTTAAAACAGTTAACTGAAGCACAAGACATGGCTTTGCTACAGAACTGTCAAGAGCTCCAGGTGCATGTTGGAAAGTGTTTGTGCGTTAATGAAACTCGACTCCAAAACTGTCAATCACCTCATCAACCACACCCTTTTATTTATCACCAAATAACTCCTCTAAAATGTATTTATCATAAGGAAAATTTTGGGGGAGATATCAAGGTTTGTTGGACTTGACAGAACACTACTCCTGCTGTAACTTAAAATGTGAGTTTGTTTTGTGTTCCTGCAGCCAGCCACTAGAGGGCCTCAGAGACATTTTGGCTTCACTTTTAAACCCGTGTTACTATGGCCACCCATATA
>CM040480.1:10177147-10215328 GCA_022758105.1 Pangasianodon gigas
TCAGCTTCCCCTGCTGTCCTACATTTTGGAAATTCACTTGCCTGCTGCACTCCAACTTCTGGATTCATGCTTCATCATCTCCTGTCCATATGCAGTTGCCTAATACATCATCTTCGAAGCAGATGATTCAAGAAACCTCCAGAGTGGATGCAGCAGCTGAATGCTTACTCATGTGTTGCTTTTGTGTTCTATAAATTGTGCTTGACTTCTCAGTAGTGATGGGCAGAATGAAGCTTTTGAGACACTAAAACATTTGAAGCAAAAATGATTTGTATCATCAAAGCATTTGACACCCAGCCCTATATCGACATCTGCTGGACACTAAATATTTGTATGCCACTGTTGATTGAATGTATCATTCAGAGGTTGAGCATTCCTACACAAGAACGAATTTTTTTTTTTTCGCTTGCATTGAAAGTGTTTTGTCTTTCATTTGATTTCAAAGGTACATGCATCTAAGCAAAATATTCATATTTGATAAATAAGACAGTATGTACTCACAGTCTGGAGTCTGGAATGTGTTATACCACAGTGATTTGCCAACAATTACAATGTTTAAGGTACAAAACGTTACACATTTTAACAGTTTATAGTTACATTTAATGTTGTGGAACATCTGAGAGACAAGTTAGTTCCTGTTGGAAATTCCCTGGGGAGAGCAGGCACAAACTCCAAAGACCATTGCCACAGGAAAGGGTTTAAAGGTCACAGGCAGCCATTTTGTTAATGTGCACTGCCCTGTGGACTGAGGACTGTTTTGGGTTAAATTGTGCTTTACTTGGATGCATAAATATGTAATTATCATCATTTTCATCTTCATCTTTATCATCAACCTCATCCTCTGTTCGACAGATGGATGGCGTGAACAGATATACTACGCATCAGAGAAAGCCTTCTGGTTCTTCAGCAGTATCAGTTGGATTCTATGAGAACTGTAAGCACGCAAGTTGCAAGTTTACCATGACCACATTCTTCAGCGACTTATTCTGAACCTAGAGATGCAGCCTCCATGGATCCTCCACTTTCCCAATTACAATCAGAAGAATTAAAGCAATTGAAGGAAGAGATGCAAAATTTAAAAGAGACAGTAAAATGTCTAATGGATATCTAAACCCTAGCCTTTATGTGCCACCAAACCCTAAAGAACCTTATATATGTGCATACCATATAGTAATGCATTCTTTTTAGATTTCAGAAATGATGACTCATATGAATTCGTTATGCTGAAAATGGCATTGGATAATCTGATCCCTCCTGAAGAATCTGCGATGTTCAAATATCACATCTTGTTGGATCACCTCCTGTTACCATCTGCTCGCCATATAGCACTATTATATGCGTATGACTCACGCCCATATTCTTTGTCTGTACCAGCCCTTGAGTATGGTCAGCCCACCTGGCCCTGAGAGAAATATCCTCTATTCTGCAACTTCCTTCAGATCGAAAGTCTTTCTCATCATAGATGCCAGTCTTGTCATACCTGTGATCTGCTATATGATGGCTCAGAACATACAATGATCCTCTGGACTCTTTACAGCTTGAAGGAACATTTGAGGCTCTAGCGCATCACATAATCTGCCAAGGCATCAAGCAAGTACAAGGTTCATCTGTAACATTCAATATTGCAGCTGTTGATGATCTTTGCAAACAGTATGTGATGAAAGGAGCATTTACATCCCTACAACTCACTTTAACAGGTCAGAGCTGGAACACCTGGAACTCCTGTTGCCATGCACACCATGTTAGGCTGGACCTTACAAGGTCCAACGTATCTGCATGCTGTTAAGAACAGTGCCAAATGCATGTTTGTTTCCACATATACCTCTGCTGAACTCCTGCAAAATGTTGAAAGATTGTGGCAAGTCAGTGTCTTACCTCATCAAAATAAGAAAGAAGTCACCAGATCCACACAGGAAAAAAAGCCTTAGATACGTTTGATGAGATGGATGGTATAAAATGTTATAACACACCTTTGTTATGGAAGGATGGATTACCTGCTTTCAAATCAACAAAAGAGGCAGTAATGCCATTGCACTGTAGCACAGAGTGAAAGCTCCAAAATAATCCACATTTAACTGAGGTCTATGCCAAAGAGATTCAAAGGCTATTTCTTTGGTGCCCCCAGAAGAAGAACAGCAAACCACTGTTTCTTGGTACAGTCCTCACCACTTGGTAGAACATAACCAAAAATACCTCATTGTGTTTATTTTCTCCTTTTCCTATTCTGAATCAGATTCTCCTCCCAGGGCCCACCCTTGGTCCTACGCTGATTGGTGTCCTCCTCAGATTCTGTGAGCATCGTATAGCAATCAGTGGATATATCAGGGCCTACCAAAATGTTCCACCAAGTCTGATTTTTTCCAGAAGACAAACTGTTCACTCAATTTCTATGGTGTGACCAGAAAACCGAAGTACCTTTGACCTATCAATGGCAAGTTTTACCTTTTGGCACAAAGTTTTACCTTTGGCACACTAAAGCCATGTTAAAGAATATCTTCAATCAAACTAAAGCATCACAGATTCAGTCCTTCAGTCCTTTTATGTAGATAACTGTTTGCAGTACTTGACAAACACAACCAAAATACAATACAAATGCAATACAAAATACAAAGTGTTAGCCACCCAATATGATGCACTGGGCTACCTACAGTAAGTCCTTTCCTCACCTGAGCCAAAGTCATCCTCCAGCAATTACATTTGAAAAGGAGAGAATGAGATGATCCAATCCTATCAAATGCCCTGCAGCAGTCGTGGCTTCAGTGGGAGGGAGAACTACACCAAATCTGATTTCCTAGATGGTATGGATCATTTAGTCATGATCGGACACATGAATTGCATGTTTTCTGTGATGCATCTGAACCTGTGGATCTGTAGCATATATGAAAATGGAAAGTGCTCAGGGAGATATTCATGTATCCTTTCTTTTGGCCAGATCAAGAGTGGCTCCAAGGAAAACAATATCCATTCCATGATTAGAATTGCTTGCTGCTGTATCTGGGGTGCAATAAGCAAAGCTCCTTTGGACTGAATGAACTGTGAAAATAGATCAAACCATCTTATGATCTGACTCCATGGTCATAGTGTTAATATGGATAAAATCAGAATCCTGTCACTACAAACCCTTTGTCGTCAATCGTTTAACAGAGATCTTGGAGCACACAACCTCAGAGGACTGGCATTATGTAGGTTCGAAATGCAGCCCTGCAGATGACATAACCTTATTCTAGCCTCTCTGACTGCTTCCTCCAGATGAAATTATGGTCCTTCTTTCCTACAATAACTGATTCCTTAAACCAAACACCTGATTTCACCAAGTATACCAGTTGGACTTATCTTGTTGAGGAAACATATCAGTCTTTTTCCTCCACAGTCACAGACCTCACTAGGAGAGAGGTAGAAGCAATCCTGTTATCCCAAACTCAAACTGAAAGCTTTCCTGAGGAGATGAAAGCCCTCAAAGCCAACTGGCTGATTTCACACTGCAGCCGACTCTCTACTTTAGCACCCATATTAGTCTGATTAGAGTGGGACAATTGCATCAACTGATCAATGCTGAATCTGACATCATCCTTCATGTAGTTTTAGACCCCAACCTTAAGCAAACTTCTGATTAAGCATTATGACAGCTTTATTCCACTCTGGTCCTGAAAGAGTGTTTGCAGAACTCCCTAGGTATTTGTGGATCCTATGTGGACAAGAAGCTGTGCGCAATCACCAGTGGGCCTGTATGCAGTGCAAGCAATGGAGAGCAAAACCAATTACATCTCAAATGGCAAATCTATCACCTTCTTTCCTACAAACATAGCAACTTCCTTTCTGGTCTACTGGAATGGATTGCGTTGGACCCTTTACCATTAGATATGGCCGTGAAACTGAAAAAAGGTGGGGTATTCTTTTCAAGTGTCAAACCACACGATGCATTCACATTAACTTGCTTAACAGTCTTGATACAGGTGTTTTTTTAATGGCACGTCAAAGATTCATTGCCAGGAGAGGACATCCTTACGAGCTTTGGTCTGATCAAGGAACAAATTTCAAAGGAGGTAGTAAAGAATTCACTGAATTGACTGAAACCCTCAGCCCTACTTTGAAGGCACAGTTGGCAAAACAGCAAATACATTTTTTTAACGCTCTTAACACTCCTAATGCTCCTCCTTTTGGTGGAATATGGGAAAGGTAAATCAGGTCCATCAAAGCAGCATTGCATGCCATCCTAGGCTACCAGTCAGTGCCGGAGGAGGCGTTGAGAACAGTACTTACTGAGATTGAAGGTATGCTAAACTCTTGATACATAAACCTATTGGTTATGTATCAGATATCTTGGATCTGGATCCTATCACTCCCAATATTTTGTTCATGGGGCAGAGGTATGCATCACTAGACCAAGCAGTATATGGTGGCAGTATATGGTGGCAGCAGAGTCAGGTTTTAACAGACCACTTTTGGTCCCAATTCATTAAAGAATATCTCTCATACCTGCAGCTGAGGCATAAATGGAAAGAAATCACTGATAATCCAGCACCCCTAACAGTGGTGCTTGTAATAGACCTTCACCAATCCAGAGGCATGTGGCCTATAGGCAAAACTGCTCTCCTCATTCCAGGTTCTGATGGACAAATTTGCAATGCTGAGGTATCTTTAAAGGGTAAAAATTACATTAGACCTCATTCCTTTCCAACCTACAGTCAGGTCCATAAGTATTTGGACAGTGACACAGTCTTTGTAATTTTGCCTCTGTACATCACCACAATGGATTTGAAATGAAGCAATCAAGATGTGATTGAAGTGTAGACCTTTAGCTTTAATTCAAGGGGTTTAACAGAAATATTGCAATAATATTGCAAACATAATTGGACAAACTAACATAATCATAAACATTAGGATTATTTTTAATACTTGGATGCAAATCAAACCCCTCAGGGAAGCTGCAACCGACGGTGACTTCACCAACTTGCAGGAATACCCGACATCAGTGATCAGCTACATCAGCAAGTGCATTGACGACGTCACTGTCTCCAAGATCATCACCACACGCTCCAACCAGAAGCCGTGTATGACTGCAAAGATGCATGCACTGCTGAGGATCAGAGACTCTTCCTTCAGAGCAGGTGACAAGGCGGCCCTAAGAACAGCGAGGGCCAAACTCTCCTGGGCCATCAGAGAAGCAAAGTGCGCACACGCACAGACAATCCACAGCCACTTCAAGTACAGCAGGGCCACGCAGCGCATGTGGCAAGGCATCCAGCCCATCACCAACTACAGGAAAACATCACCTGCCTGTGACAGTGATGCTTCCTTCTACTCTCAGTTTGTGGCACAGAATGACATGACGGTGAGGAAGACCACCCCTCCTCCCAACGACCAGGTGCTGTGTCTAACCACAGCTGATGTGAGGAAAACTCTACACAGAGTTAACCCAAGGAAGGCTGCTGGACCAGACAACGTTCCAGGCAGTGTGCTCAGAGGATGTGCAGACCAGCTGGTGGATGTTTTCACTGACATCTTCAAGACCTCCCTGAGCAGCGCCGTCATTCCAACATGCTTCAAGGCCATCACCATCGTCCCTGTGCCAAAGAAGTTTTCAGTGTCATGAAATGCTTTGAGAGGCTCTTCATGGTGATGGGTGCAACGGGATGGTAATCGTTGAGGCAGGACATACACCCATCATCATGAAGTGCTTTGAGAGGCTCTTTATGAGGCACATCAAGACCCTGCTACCCCTCTCACTGGACCCCCCTGCAATTCGCATATCGTCCCAACCTCTCGTCACCACCACCCTCCATCTGGCCCTCACCCACCTGGACAAAAAGGACACATATGTTCGAATGCTGTTCATAGACTTCAGTTCAGTATTCATCACTCCTCAGCACTTGATTGGAAAGTGGAACCTGCTGGGCCTGAACACCTCCCTCTGCAACTGGATCCTGGACTTCCTGACTGGGAGACCTCAGTCAGTCTGGATCGGGAACAGCATCTCCAACACCACCAAATATATATATATATATATATATATATATATATATATATATATATATATATATATATATATATATATATATATATACATATATATAATGTATGTTATTTCACTCTTCCTTGCAAAAATGCTCCATATCTATGAAATTGCAAGGGGATCTCCTATGCACAGCCCTCTTCAAGTCATTCCACAGGTTTTCAGTAGGATTTAGATCCGGGCTCACAGATCTTTGGCATGGATTTGTCAATTTTTTTGTCAATATTGGAGGGATGTCCTGTTCTTGGTAATGTTACTGTGGTGCCCCATTTTCTCCACTTGTTGATGTTGGCTTTTACTGTGTTCCATGGTACACCTAATGTTTTGGAAATTCTTTTGTACACCTCTCCTAATCAATACCTTTCAACAATGAAATCCTATAAATGCTTTGTAAGCTCTTTGCAGACCATGGCTTCAACAGTCAAATGACACCCAGAAGACCCTACAGAAACAGCTGATCTTTATTTGGGGTTAATCAGAATCACATCATTTATAACAGGCGTATGATAATTACTTTTGAACGTGAGTTTGAATGTGAATGGTTAATTCTGAGCACAGTCACATGCCCCATTATAAAAGGGTATGCACACTTGCACGATCAGGTTATTGTAAGGTATTTTTCTTTTTCTTTCCTCATGCGTGTGTAGACTTTTCATTCAATTGAAAAATAAAACAAGCAATAAGGTGCAATCTGTGTTCCAAATAGATTCAGGAGCCTTCACTGGTTAAGAGGTAAACAAACATGTTTAAACGCATTTTAATATGCCCTCTGTGAATCAAGATACAGTGACTATATGTTGCTGACTGCATGGGGAAAAGGACCATAAATTCTTTATATTCCAATAAAATTAAAAACAGTTTGATTTCTTTGTGAGCAAACAGAGATAACCTCTCCAGTAAAATTATCTCTTAAAATCACAAACTCTACACATTGGTATAAGCTGACCTCTACTTATCATTTTTGATTCTGTGCCCTCCTATGAAGATCCTGCTGGGCTCTTGAGGAGTAGTTTTCATTGCGTTCACATGTATTAGTGAACCACTTTGAGATAGTTTTTAAGAAAAATATTTTGCTTCAAGCCACCTGTGAATCTAAAAATTAATCCAAATTCAGTTTAAGCAATAATTACTAATTAATTGAGCAGAAGTTACCACTAAAGTGACCATTCATGACAGCCCTGTACACAAACCTAAAAGAGGTAAAATTATTTTTGCATAGTATTGCATTCAGTCTCACTACCTCTGTGTTAGAGGTAAAGTATAGACATATTGACAGTTATGTTTATTAAAAGGATTTATACCATTAAACAGATTTATACCATCTAAAACAGACAGCCACAGGCTTCAGGTTTCATGATTCTTACGTTGCCCCATTGTTTGACAAATCAAATTTCCTCCTATGTCTCCCAGAACTAAGGCCTAAATGTTAAGATTGATGTATTCAGATATATAATAGAAACCTACAGGAATAAATACATACTTCATATAACAAGTGGTAATAATGCAATTTAATTATACTCAGTAAACAGCCCACATGTGTAATGGGTTGTGTAAGTGTCCTGAAGTTGATAAGAATTCCAAGCTTTATTAACAGAAATGTACATTTATATGCAATTTAATTTCATGTTATGCCAACAGAGGAATGTCTTTTGACTGCAAATTCAGCAACAATACATATTTCTGAAACAAAAGGCACATGTATTCCTGCAGTAGTTTTATGTCAGAGGTGGTCTGATGTTACACTTACACTCAGCACCTATGATTTGGCTCCTAAAAACTCCACATGGTGGCAGCAAGATCATGAAACACCCATTGTCTCACATACATGAGATTCTATCTAATTCCTGGGATGACCAGAGTCATATTCTCAGGGAAATAAGATCATATTATTTGATTTGTTGTTGTTGTTGTTGTTGTTAGATCAAAACAGAATAAAAACAAGTGCAAAAAAAGATGAGCTGGGGTCTAACTGTGCACCTATAAGGTGGTCTTAGAATGGGTATTAAATGAAGTAGCAGTGCTATACGCACCACCATGTCAATGTCACTGCTGTGCTAAGAATAGTCCACAGCCCAAAAAAATTTTGAACAGCCATAGTCCTTTTCACTGATGAATGGCATAGAGGGAAGCTGACAAAATTTTCAGAGAAACAAATGGGCTAAATTTGATAACTATATACTAATAATTACTCTGTCTGTGATCCCAACTTGTTTTAAGAAAGCTTTTGGGGGGATCAGGAACTAAAAGATATGAGAAGGGAATTGTAATAATCTGTGAGGCTAGAAACAAAGACGTGAGATACTTGACAGCAGAATAGGAGAGACAACCTCTCAGTTCAACAATATTACAAAAGTGACCACAGACCTAACCTGAGGGTCAAAGTTAACGAGACAAGTCAAAATGACAGCAAGATTATAACCACTGAAATAAGGGAAAGCAGCTGTATCATCCATGTGAATATTTACAAGATTAGTTTTGGGTAGGAATGTAGTTTGAAAACAAAAACAATATCATAGACCTCATGCAGAACCAGTAGCCCATGACATAATGAATGTACCCAACACGAAACTCTGTATAGAACTGAAAAAAATCTTAAGGGTTAGAACTTGTGTGTCTGGAAAATGAAGACTATAAATTGTGGCATAATTTGCAGTACAGAAGCCGGATTGTGTATTTAAAGGACCTGTTGCCTCAGGTATTTGAGCATCTTGCCATTTTTTATTTTTTTTTGTAGGATTTCAGACAAGGATTTCTAATGTACAGAGTTAGTGTACTGAAACATACCACATAACAAATTTTCGAAGTGAAATATTTGTAGTTCATTGTTATTTGCTAAAAATTATTAATTAAAAATTGGTGGAGATAGTCATGGTTATGCTGAAGCCAGCATTGAACTACATTACCTATCTGCCCCAGCATATCACGTGACCATATCACATGTTTTCAATCACTTGCACCTGTGTCTCGTTTCACCCTGATTAGCACCATTATATTATTACATTATTATTCATGTGTTTTAGCATCTCATTGTGAAGCTTCTGTTGTTGTCATGTTTGTGTGGTGTTGTGTGCTCCACAGTCTCTTTCATTGCCTGGATGTTTTTGCCTAGTATTCTCTGTTCTAGTTCTGATTCTTGTTTTCATGGTTTTGGTTATCTGGCTGCACTTTATTTAAATAAAATCTGCACTTGCATCCATCTTCTTCTCCCAATCATGACACAAATCTGGTAAAGATGTACCAAGGCATATGTTCTTGAACAAAAAATTATACTAATTACATTATGATTATAAAAAATGTAAATAAGTTACAGTTAAGCACTGACTTGTATAATTAGCTTTTGACTTTTCTAACAGAATGTTAGCATATGCAATCTGTATGAAAGCAGGTATAAATGCTGGAGAATCAGTAGAGATCCTTAATACTTCATGCCATAATTGCTAAACCTGAATATGTATTTTCTAATGCAGATTCTCTCTTTCTGGCCCTTAGCAACATTGTCATGCTACTCACGCCTCAGCTGCCCCCACCAGTAAAGAAAGTCATTGTATGCTCTCAATAGCCCCAGGTCTCATTCGTAGCAGCTGTTGTTGAAGACCTGAAGGCAGACAAGAAAGTGAGGATCTCCCCTGTGCATGGCAGACATCCAGCTTCTACCTCTTCACATCCATGTGTCATCTTAAAAAAGAAAACATCTCCAGTCAATTTGAGATGGGAGTGTCACACTAACGGCACAAAATAGTTCCGACTTGGGCATACCCCAATGTTAATTTTGAGTTTTGACAAACCAGACTGTTGGTTGTGGAAAGCATGTATCATGACAATGACTTTTTTTCTAGGATCCATGTCAACTTAAATCAAGTCTTTCTGCTACAAAATTCAAATTGTTTTTGGCCTGCATGCAGACCTTTGTTAATATTCAACAGGCAGAGAGCTGCTTTCTTTCTCTGTCAGTTACATGGCTGTCTCTAGATAGGAGTGGACATCATGTCCTTGAGCACTACACCATGGCAAAGAATCTGAAAATGGAAGATTTGTTACACTTCAGAGCACCTTATTCTTTAGACAAACAAGATGCCATCACAATTAAAAAGAGATGTTTAATTGACTCAGTCACAGGGATGTCTCCTGAATCAATCTGTCTAAAATTCTGTGACACAAAACTGACTGAGTAGCTAGTTTCCCAAAAGCACTGCTGTGGAAGATTGACTAATGACTTTATACAAAGCCTAGATAAAGTCTCTAATGATGTAATTAACCCCCCACCCTGGTTTGAAGGTTAAGATTCATGTTTAATAATAGGGTTTTATAATTTACAGGACATTCTGAGGGACAATTTAACACAACTGGTATTGAGAGTTAACCAAATTAAATAATATTTTTAAATAGCTTGATAACTGCAACTATTTGTTTCTAAAGTTTCTTCTGGTATAAACAGCCAGAAATACACAATTCTATATTCCAGATGTTTTATGAGACTTGTACATCATTTAGTTGCAGGGAATTTAAGGCTACTTAGAGAGCCATTATAAGTCAGACCTAAATGAGTGAGTGAAATGTCTCAAAGGTAATTTAGCTTTTGGGATGAATGAAATATGTAAAACTCATCCACAATGTGGAAAGTTAAAGGCTAAGTTGAGATCAGGACAGATGAGTAATACATCCACTAATGTATATATATTCTCTGTTGCATCTAGAGAATGTCATATAACATATAAAATAAGGACTTAGCTATAAAACGTTACTATAGTGTTATTATTAAGAGGACAGATGAGAGGATCAGATTAGTCCATAGTATGCAGGTAAACATATTACTGGACTTGGAAGTTATCAAGCCTTTAAATTGTTTTATAATTTATAATTTAACAATAACTATTATTAATATAACTATTAATAATAATAATAATAATAATAATAACTATATTAAATTTATATAATAAATTTATATCAGTATGTAAATTTACTTCCCCCTTTGTTTTACACTGTTCCTGTCATGTGTTAATAAAGCATTGATTTATATCTATAATCAAATAAAAATCAACCCATCTGTCAGGCAGCAGATACGGATGCAAATGCAGGTATACAACAACTTTATTCAGAAAGCTTCCAACAAGATCCAAAACGTGAGACAGAGTCAAAGTCATAGAACAGGTGATGTACAAACAACATAGACAGGGCAAGGCAAAAAATAGAATCGTGAAAATCAGAACTATGATCAAAAGCCAGAGAGACACTATGACTAGAATACAACGCTTGGTAATTACTGGTATAGAAACACAGAGCGTATACTACGCAGTTGGTAAGTGCAAACAAGAGTCCTTATGTAATGTGTGTGTGTGTGTGTGTGTGTGATTGAGTTCAGGTGAGTGAAATCAGTAAGGTGAGATGGATCATGTGTGATGGGAATTGGAGTCCTTGGCGGTCATGTTTGTAGGCCGTGTGGTGTTATGGATAGTGTAGTTGGACGCCGATTCCAGTGGTGACATGACACCATCCACTGTATGCTATATTTTTAAAATTATTTACAAAAAATGATTAATGTCATAAAAATGGTGCAGTAAATTGCATCCAGGCTTAGACTCTTTTTGAATGAGAATAGACTGCATCAGAATTAGCTGAATGGATTTTCGACCCCTTGGTGCATATAAAGCTCATTGTTTAGCAATGCAGTGATGGCAAGTCTTCACTGTCATGTGGACGCACAGGCTGACATTTGTCCTGTCTGGTAGTACTGTCATATAAGATGATTATAAATACCCCTGAATAATCACACCTTGGCAGCCATGTTATAAATAAAGAATTTCACATCCAAAATGGTCAAGTAGTAAGCAAAATCTGTAAATTCAGCAATACAATTAAAAAACACGCTATTACACTAATATGAACATTACTGTCATAAAAGAATGAAAATGCATAAGGCTTGAATGCATAAATGCATATATTTCCTCACTGGACTCTGGTTTATAGAATTGTTGTCCTGCCACACTGCCAAAAGAGTGAAGCACACATTATAATGCCATAGGGACTTGGAGCTATTCTGCAGCTTTGTTGAGGAATGATGAATGCTTTGAAATACTGCCAGATGACATATAACCAAAAAAGAAACATTTTGATGCCCTGGCCCACAGGTGCACTTGGCTCTTCTCAAATGCAGGGGGTTCCAAGAGGAAAGCTGGGCTCAGAATAAAAGATAAAGTTCCAATACCACAGCCTAAACATTGTAGAATGGGATATGAATATGTGTGTGTCCTTCTAAGAATGCTGGATTTAATGACCGTGTCTCAAATTCAATTCAATTCAATTCAAGTTTATTTGTATAGCGCTTTTAACAATGGACATTGTCACAAAGCAGCTTTACAGAAATAAATGGATTCACAAAAAAAGATATATTGCAAATATGTGAATTTATCCCTAATGAGCAAGCCAGAGGCGACGGTGGCAAGGAAAAACTCCCTGAGATGATATGAGGAAGAAACCTTGAGAGGAACCAGGCTCAAAAGGGAACCCATCCTCATCTGGGTGCAACGGATAGTGCAATTATAAATAAATACCTTCTATTATTGTGTACTATATGGACAAATAGTGCAAATGTGCAACCAATAAATTCATCACAGTTTTTGCAAGGAGTCCGGTTGGTTAAAATCTATCCACTGTCCACTGATGGAGTCCTGAGTACGAAGGTGCTCGTGGCAACCGCAGCCCCAAAGCCACTACAGCAATCGCAGTCCCAAGCCATTACAGTACAGCTCCCCATATGTGATCCCCAAGCCATCTCCACAGCCCCCAGGTGGCACTATCCCCAGCAAACCAAATGGTTCTTCAGGCCATCCATATGGGGCCACCCCCAGCAGCAGCGAGCGAACTCAACCGATGAGAACTCCAACCAGAAGTAGGGCATCAGGATGGGTCAAGCAGCAAGGAGGAGCAGAAGGTGCATCAGAATGGGTCAAGCAGCGAGGAGGAGCAGAAGGGGTCAGGATCACTGGCATCTCAGAAGTAGCATGTGTAGCTCGACAGAGAGTGAATCTCAATCTCAAATGCATGTATCCATCTCACATATGTATGATGATAACACTTATTGTGTCTGTGTAGACACAATAAGTTCCTTAAACTGTGAATACTTACATTCATCACATGCAATACTCCCAATTAAAGTGGGACATTGTTTCATGGTCGGAACAAGATTTATCACTCAACAGCAGCCTTCTAAATTAGATATATTGATTTTAGTGAAATGCCCTTCCCACATCAGTCTTTCCTGGGGATTGCCTGATTAATGTTCCCCCCTTTCAGTTCCTCTGTGGCAGGGGTGTCCAAAGTTTAATAGAGGAACTGAAAGGGGGGGACATTAATAAAGTTGATTTTTTTTGTTTTGATATGCTTTTCCGCTCACCACAGTCGTAAAGAGTGATTATTTGAGTTACTATATCCTTCTTGGCAGTTAGAACCAATCTGGCAATTTTCCTCTGACCTCTCTTATCAACAAGGCATTTCCACCCACAAAACTGTTGCTCACTCAATGTTTTTTGTTTTTTGTACCATTCTGTGTAAACTCTAGAGACTGTTGTGTGTGTGCAAATCCCAGAAGAGCAGCAGTTTCTGAAATACACAAACCATCCCTTCTGGTACCAACATCCATGACACAATCAAAGTCACAGAGATCACATTTTCTTCATTCTGATGTTTCATGTGACCATTAACTGAAGCTCTTGACCTGTATCTGCATGATTTTTTACATTGTGTTGTTGCCACTTGATTGACTGATTAGATAGCTGGTGTACAGGTGTTCCTAATAAAATGGACAGTGACTGTGTGTGTGTGTATGTATGCATATATATATATATATATATATATATATATATATATATATATATATACATATATATATAAATTGCATCATGTACACACTTGGTTGCAAATCCAAGGAGTCTAAGGAGTCCTCCATGCCTAGTGGTTTCCAGCTCTTATAAAATCATCACTTCTCACTGTTAACTTTGTGCTTTTTGTCTGTAGCCATGAATAAAATATAATTTTGTAAATTAATTTGCAAGTGTAGTTAGAGAAAAAAGCCTCTTGCATTTTAGCTAAATGTGTTAACACAGTCTTCTGCCACTGTCAGGTGAAAGGAAAAATTGCAACGTGTTGGCCAGCAGGCCACCTATCTAAAGAGAAGCCACAGGCTAGTTAACACCTGTCCGCAGGCTGCATTTGGCCCTGGGGCCAGACTTTGGACACCCCTGCTCTATGGGATGCATTTTGGTGTTGTCCCTGAGCCCCATGAATCAAGCATCTCTGAGTTGCATACAAGGGAAGATCTTCTCTCCATGGCAGCAACCTAATTCTCCTAAATCCTTGACTAATATGTTTTTAAGAGAATACAATATATACAATATAGAAAAGTCCACGTAGAAGATTCATTAGCACTTTTAAGGGCACACTTTTAAAGCAAACCAAGCCTGTTATAGATTTATTGGGAAAGGAGGTGCTCTTTCTTGGTGCCCATGGGGGTTTCATTCATATCTATAATTTACACACAGGCACCCCATGGAGCACCTTATGAAATGATAGCTGTAATAATCAAGATTCAGGGTGGAGAGACAGACAATAATTATCAAGCCCCTGCTGATTCTAATCCCAAAGTTGCAACAAAGAAATGTGTCAAAACATGCTCAGTTGCTGATTAGTGAGAGTTTCATTACTGACAGTCAAATTGAACAACAGCCTGGGAATGTCATGGATTATTATTATTATTATTATTATTATTATTATTATTATTATTCCTTATATGATAATAGCTCATAAACGATAGCCCAAACATAATCAACATACTGAAATAAAAATCAAATTATGCACACTATATGCAGTATACCCAACATTATTTACATGAATTTAATGCAAATAATTTCAACAGAAGTATGACAAGGGAATGAGAGAGCAAATTAAATCTGTGTGACAACTGTTTTTATAAGCATGACACTGACATAAGTATAATTGCAGAGACATTGCTTCTGCCTAATTTGCTCTGTCCAGCTCATTGTGAATAAATCATGACGTACGTCCCAGGGGTCATCTTGCGGGGAACAATAACAGTCAGACCGCTTGTATAAATTCCGAATTTATTTAATTAAGTAATTTAGGAGCAGAGTTGGAGCAAAGACTTGTTTTGTAGATGCAAGGTCAAGTTGGAAAGTGCAGTATCCTTTGCATAGAGGCAAATAAAGCCCTGTATCTAAAACAAAACACTGTATTAGACATAACCTTGCAAGGCTAAAATAATAGAAAAAAAAACAGTAATATCAGCTGTACCTGCCATACGCTAATACATCCTGAAGCAAATGCATTCCATGTGGAGCGGAAATTCATAATGTATTTTCTCACACAGAGAAAATGAGCAGAGGCATAGAAAAGTGAAGCATATCCTGCCCATCATATCCACACAGCCTGAAGCAAAGAACATAAGTCTTTTAAGGCAAATATTAGTGGTCTATAATAGATGCAATAACTAATTGTATTTGCACATACTCTTCAAAAAATGAAAAGATTAAAAACATGTTATTTTATGGCAGCTGGGTCATCTTGATGAACACCCTATTAGCTGAAAGTTTCCACTTTGATTCTGGCCTGAGAGATATATGCAACCCCATTAAATTCACCTATGAAGATCCATTGCTATTAAATACTAGAATGCAACCAATTGACCCCATGCTCACTACTTAAAGCTACATAAATGTAAATGTGTTCACAATACAAGCCTTATTGATCAATTCAGATTTTTTGCTCTGATGCAATCTTTCTGCCTTGATGGTTTGTATTCATGTTTGTGAGTGACATGTTTGTCATTACTGTGAACAGACCTTTGCCTTAAATTTGATCTGCCTGCACACAGTTTTAGAGTTGCAAGACAATTCAGTACTGCAGTAGAGAGTAAAGTAAGTAAACTGACAGCACAACCTTTTTTGCAAAGATGATTTATTTTGGATTTACACTGCCAGCTCATCAGCTGCTTGATCAAGAGGTCTGGTTGCAGACCTGCACTCTATGCCTCACAGTCATGCCACAACATTTCCACACCAACAGAGGGCTCCCTCCCCGAGTCCTATTATAATTATATTATATATTATATAATTATATTATAATTATATGATTATAATTCTTGCATTGCACTAATGATTAGGCTATGTTTTCTAGAAGAAGTTATTATATGGCTTTAAAACAGTATCATTAATAGAGATCAAAATGGTGGCCAACCAGAGTGCACAGAATAGTAATACAGAGCGTGCTTATTAACAGACAGTGTGAGGTGCATTGAATTGAGCAGAGATAATATAATAACTTTTTTTTTATCAAACTTTGTGGATGCAGAAAGAAAAGACTTGAACATTATTTTTATTTTTACAAACCCTCAGTCAAGACCAAGACCATTTTTAGTGACACCAATGCCCAAGACCAATCCAAGTACAAATTCCAGTAGGTCCAAGACAAGTACAAGTATAAATGCCAATACATCCAAGGCAATTCTAATACAGAAAATTTCTCAAGACCAGACATGAGTCCTACAGCCCTAGTTCTAGTACACTCTTTTTGTTCCTCTTTTTGGAATGTATAAGGACTTACATATGCAATACACCGATCAGCCGGTGAATAAATAACATTATGACCACCTGCCTAATATTGTGTTGGTCCCCCTTTTGCCGCCAAAACAGCCCTGACCCGTCGAGGCATGGACTCCACTAGATCCCTGAAGGTGTGCTGTGGTATCTGGCACAAAGACATTAACAGCAGATCCTTTAAGTCCTGTAAGTTGCGAGGTGGGGCCTCCATGGATCGGACTTGATGGCCAACACACCCCACAGATGTTCGATTGGATTGAGATCTGGGGAATTTGGAGGCCAAGTCAACACCTTGAACTCTTTGTCATGTTCCTCGAACCATTCCTGAACAATTTTTACAGTGTGGCAGGGTGCATTATCCTGCCGAAAGAGGTCACTTCCATTAAGGAATACCGTTGCCATGAAGGGGTGTACCTGGTCTGCAACAATGTTTAGATAGGTGGTATGTGTCAAAATAGCATCCACATGAATGCCAGGACCCAAAGTTTCCCAGCAGAACATTGCCAGAGCATCACACTGCCTCCGCCAGCTTGTGTACTTCCCATAGTGCATGCTGGTGCCATCTCTTCCCCAGGTAAACGATGCACACGCACCCGGCCATCCTCATGATGTAAAAGAAAATGTGATTTATCGGACCAGGCCACCTTCTTCCATTGCTCCGTGGTCCAGGTCTGATGCTCACCTGTCCATTGTAGGCACTTTTGGCAGTGGACAGAGGTCAGCATGGGCAATCTGACAGGTTTGTGGCTACACAGCCCCATACGCAGCAAGCTGTGATGCAGTGTGTGTTCTGACACCTTTCTATCATAGCCAGCTTTAACTTTTCAGCAATTTGTGCTACAATGGCTCTTCTGTGGGATCAGACCAGACGGACTAGCCTTCACTCCCCACGCGCATCAGTGAACCTTGGGTGCCCATGACCCTGTCGATAGTTCACCGGTTGTCCTTCCTTGGACCACTTTTGGTAGGTACTAACCACTGCATACCGGGAACACCCCACAAGGCCTGCCGTTTTAAAGATGCTCTGACCCAGTCATCTAGCCATCACAATTTGGCCGTTGTCAAAGTGTCTCTAATCCTTACACTTGCCCATTTTTCCTGTTTCCAACACATCAACTTCGAGAACCGACTGGTCACTTGCTGCCTAATATATCTCAACCCTTGACAGGTGCTATTGTAACAAGATAATCAATATTATTCACTTCACCTGTCAGTGGTCATAATGTTATGGCTGATCGGTGTATATTCACTGAGTAAGTTCTGAGCTGTTCTTTTCTTTTTGCTATTCTTGTGTAGGACCCTTGCTAATTTGTGACTTCCCAGTTGGATTTGCCCTTTGTTTGATGTTTTTCTGGATTCTCTGTACTTTGGCTTCCTGTTTGGATTTGGTTATGTTACTTGTGATTCATGAAACCTCCAGCACATGGAGCCTAAACCTTCCCCTGATTCTCTGTCGTTACAACTGCTACTATTTGTTTTTTGTCATATATAACTAACATTAATGTTTTACTGTCTGTGGCTAGCCTACTAGATAACTAATCAGCCAGATATTTGTTAGCTAATTAGGTTAACTACAGTGATCAACAGATAAATACATATACAAATGACGAGACTTTTTTTTTACCCATTACATTATTGTTATTGTCACAATCCATAAAAACGGGGTTATTTAGACCATGGGTTCTCAAACCATTTGCTGCCAGGGACCCCTTTATCTGCCAAATAAATTCCACAGACCCCCTCACTATATTTCATGAACATAATCCAACTATGCAAATAATATAGGCTGATTATTCAAATGTGTGCAATAATATTCTGTCTATTTTCTGGCACCATAGAGTTTTTTTTACTTCAGAGTTGATATTATTTATAAGTCTACTTGTTTTGATTTCTTGATATTTGTATTAAATCCATTTATGTGACCAGTCAAATAGATTAATAACTATAAGAATTCAGCTATGTGGTCACTGCCTTGGCACTAACCATAAAAAGAACACTGTGTCTGATTTGGACAACTTCGCATTGACTGTGCGGAGTTGCCCTTGTTGACACAATGCACTCAGTTGGCAGATTTGGACCTGGCCTCAGAGTTGAATCTGGCCCCCACCCAAACTCTGTGGATCACATTCTGGTTAATTTGATTAATTAACATTTTGGGTGTGGTCATAGGCCTACTGTTAATGAAGTTCATGCAATAAAATATTGCATCATGTGTGGCACGCACTGGCAATATGTCAGCTTTTTTACTGCTAACTTTGGAACAGTCCCTCTAATCTGTTGATACCTTCAAGCTGATATACCTTGGGCAGGATATGGGGCATCTCTGGTAGGGCATATCAGGATCTCTGGTAGTTTAGTTACATCACCAATGGAAAATGTGATCTGCCTGATGTGTGGATATTGACCCTGCAGAATTTTCCTGTCTCCTGCTGGGGTCACTCTTTGGGCCTGCTGTCAAAAGGCCCTGGATATGAGGGATATGTTCCAGAATCGTGAAGCCAGCATGGCCAAATAGACTATTTGTGTGGCACCTTTCTCACCATCTCAGGATTGGCTAGAGGCCAGCAGAGGGTTATTTTGTGATGATGGAAACCAAGATAGGTTGCAAAATCTTGACTTGTAGATGGTGGACCATTATCTGATTTGACTTCTCTCGGAATTCTGATTGCAGAGAACACTTTATCCATGAGTGGTATTACTTTGTACGCAGAGGAGGATGGTGTTATTTCTATGAATGGAAACCTGGCATATTCATCTATGATGACAAGAATATGGTCACCTGAAGGAAATGGATTACAGGAGTCCACAGAGACCTTTTGTCAGGGTCCTTGTGGTAACTCTGATATTTGTAATGGCTGATGGTCAGCTTATGAGGTAGATGATAGATAGATGATTCAAATGTTAAAAGGTGAACAAAGTAACTTTTACTGAGAGAACAGGTGGTACACAACAGCTTGCAAACTGGCCTATAGTTTGTTTCACAAACAAAATGCACTATTGCCACTTGTGATACACTTAAAGTGACAGTACATGATTACATTACATTGTTCCTCTCTCCCGTCTGCACTTCTACACCTGTCATGCACTGCATCCCAACTCCACACACATGCTTAGGACCAGTCTCCTAAAGCTCATTTTTCAAATCTGCAGAAAGGACAGTGACTAGCAGAAATTGAAGGTGAAGATTCTCTTTAAGAGGTTACAGTAAGTAAGAAAAAAAGGAGCAGTCACAAAATTTAATATAACCAATTTATATTGTCCTTAGTGGTCTATTGGACATATAGTGCACTACATATTGTGTAGAAGCCAATGTGTAGAAGCCATGTTTTGTCCTATGTAGTGTATGAATGTAGGGAGCAGGGAGCCATTTGGGATTCTGCCTCCACTGTGGTCTGATGATCACAGTAACTATAGAAACAGCCATAAATTAGGCAGGTATTAACAACCCTATGTCCCATTTGGTTGTGGCTATATGCTGCATGTTAATGAGCCATTTGCATAAGTTATATGTTCTGCATACATGGAAACATACGTGTCTGATCCTGCCAAGAGAATCTCCTGTTGGATTGCAGGGGTCTGTGGCAAACATGAGAGCAGAATTTAAATGGCTCCTCAGAACTTACTCAAGTGACTCTTCAAGCAGCAAGGCTTCACAGTGAGTATGAAGTTTGTGTGTTTTATATATGATGTAGACAGGAAATGAACATGACCAATGAGGAAGAGTTCAAAATTTCAGGGAGGGTGCCTACTGGTGGCATGATGGAAAACAACTGTCCATGATAGCTGTGACAGGCATTTCATTTGACCATTGGACTGGGGGTGATAACCTGAGCACAGACTGACATGTTTTTGGGAGCCTGTAGTATTGGAAAACCTCCTTGAAGATGATCTTGGCAGTTTCCATGGTGGTAAGAAGCTTAGGGAGAGGTACCAGACGACAGGATTTAGAAAAACAATCAAACAGTGATGGAAAAAGATCAATGATGAAAAAAGATCAATGAAGTTTCAGTACAGTATTCCAAGTTTCAATGATTCATGAGGATGAGAAATGGACGTTCAGCTCATTCAAGCCAGTGCCAGCATTCTTCTAGTGCAGCTTGTATAGCAAGCAGTTCCCGGTTCCCCACATCATAGTTTCTCTTCCTTGGTAATAGTTTTCTAGAAGAAGGCAGGATTTGATGACATTTACACTATCACCCCACCCCATTTTTTGGATGCATCCACCTCCATGACAAATGGGAGTGAAGGGTGTGGGTAACTGAGTATAGGTGCCCTGTATGTGTGGGTCAAGCAGCGAGGAGGAGCAGAAGGTGCATCAGGATGGGTCAGGCAACCTTCAGACTCTGGAATACTTGAATGGCATCTTCTGCTATTTTCCTCACTTTTTATGGTTGGGGGTCGCACTGAGTAGAGTGGTGTTGTGTTTGTGTACACACAAGACCAGCTGATAGCGCTCTCCAAAACAGTGCTTCTGCCCAGAGCTAGACCTACAATCCCAGCGGAGCTCAGAAGGAGACACCGGGTGTGGCGTCTGGACACTGGATGCTGGAGCAAAGCTGAGCACGAGGAGAAGGAGATTTAAACCCTTGGTTCCGTCAATCATCATGGGGAATGTGAGGTCTTTGGGAAATAAGATGGACAAGCTGTGTGCACTGATTCGGACCCAGAGGGAGTACCGGGAGCGTAGTATTTTGTGCTTCTCGGAGACATGGCTGCACGGGGACTTCCCGGACCACAGTGCCTCCATACCCAGCTTCAGGATTATTATGGCAGACAGGAATGTTACGCTGAGTGGTAAGAAGAAAGGTGGAGGGATTGCAGTGTTTGTGAATGAAAGGTGGTGCAACCCCAGACATACTACCATGAAGGAACCCTGCTCCCCGGACATTGAACTTTTACCTGTGGGAATGCGTCCTTGTTATTTGCCATGTGAATTCTCTTCCACCATACTGATTGGTGTTTACATTCCACCATCAGACGATGAGGAGGCGGCACGAGATGCAATACACACCACTGTTTCTAAGCTACAGTTTCAACACCCTGAAGCTTTTGTGGCCATTACTGGAGACTTTAACCATGTAAATCTGGACTCCATTCTCCTAACTTTCCACCAGTTTGTTGACTGCACAACACGGGAAAACAGAACACTGGAAAACCAGGAATCTATTGGCCAATCACAAGCCTTTAAACTAAATGAAAGAAGACAAGCAGAGATGTAAATTCCCAAAATGTACATATTTATTGCAAGGAAAAAGCATTAAAAAAACATTTAAAATCCAATACAATGAGGAAATAGCATCAACAATGATTAAAAACTCTATACAATTCCTACTTGCTCAATTTTTTGAAATACACACCATTACCAAATTCCACTTCCCACTGATCACACCATGTACTAACCACAATACAAAGTCACGCAATACTGTCACCCCAGGCACTGCAGAACGGAGCCCTCCACATTGGCTAGGACACCAACTGGGTAATGTCTCTGGAACAACCAAACAACAGTTACAAATGTGATAATTCCAGTTGGCAAAATAATAGAAAAAAATACTTGTCCTTTCTCCTATTGGGAGAGGCCCAAACAGACAGTCAAAAGAGAAATATGGAAATATAATAGCTAAAGAACAACTGCCTTGGTGTAAGTGGACCATGTGAGGTCCTCAGTGATATGAACACCGAGGAACTTGAAGCTGTTGACTCGCTCCACTCATCCCGTTGATGGTGATGGGGGTGTGCTCCCTGTCCTGTCTCCTGAAGTCCACTACAAGCTCCTTTCTCTTTTTGATGTTGAGAGTTTGTTTTCCTGGAACCACTGTGTCAGAGTGTGCACCTCTTCTCAGACCTTCTACCGTTGTGTTGTCTGCAAATTTGACGATGACAATGGAGCTATATGTGGCCACGCAGTTGTAGGTGTATAAGCATTTGCTGACACTGGGGGTCAGAGCAGCAGGTCGCCAGTCATTCAAGCAGGTTACCATAGATTTCTTTGGTATAGGTACAATGGTGGAAATCTACATATACGCTACAAGGCAGGAACTTGATGGATTTTATCCACTTCCCTAGGAAAAGCAGAGGGTGTACTTTCAAACAAAATAACACAATGCATGAGAAAAACTTGTCCGGAGATTCATCGTATTTGATGGGTTGAAATAGACAGGGGCAGAAGCAGTTTACTTCTGGGTTAATGAATGGGGCTGAGTTACTCATGTTTGGACCTGGATGTTGAGGTGGAGGTGGTCAAGAATCTACAGAATCTGATGATTTCTTGTGGTGATCCATGTGCGAGAGATTTAATGTAAACATGTCCATGATGCAAAAATCAAAAACAATGGGCAGATCTGGGTCAGACACAGAATAAGCTCAGTGATACACAATCCAAAAATCATAGTCCATGAGCACAGACAAGAGTTTTCCATGACGGTTGTGACAGAGGCATTCTATTTGACCATTGATAACCTGCAGACAGACTGACATTTATATTGAGACATTTACAGAATGCATGCCATACTTATAATGTCCTCAGATGATCGTGGATGTTTATTATTAGGAACATTAGGAAGAGGTACCAGAAGACAGGAGTTTGAGGAGGGTGCCCTCTGGTAGCATGGTAGGTATATAGACCCAGTGCACAGGGTGCACACATGGCAGAGGCAGGAATCAAGTCACTGTGCCCCCTGATATATACTAATCTCACTGCATGCTCATGACATATGGAAGCATACCTATTCAAACCCCCAACCCCAGAGGTCCATGGCAACAGTGCTAACCACTAAGCCACTGTACACCCCCAGCGCCATGCTAGAATATCAGAACCTTATTGGATCAAGAGAGATTCAGCCTCCCTGAATTTAGAACAGCTCTTGTCACAAAAGAGCTTGAAAGATTCAACATCAATATAGCAGCGCTCCAAGGTTGTTTGATGAGGATCAACTAATTGAATCGACATCTGGCTACACACTGTTCTAGATTGCGAAAATGAAGGCCATGAGGAGACACGGAGGTGTTGGCTTCAAACAACTCTGAGAAATGGGCTAGAGCACCCATACAGTCTGAATAACCACATAAAGGGACTTCCTCTGTCATGTGGGCGTTATATAATCATAATTTCAGTATATGCTCCCACTATTACCTCCATCTAGCCAACTGCAACACTTTCTCCCACCGAAAACATAAGATAAAAGTCACATGGATTCATCCCAGGTCTAAGCATGGCCATACGGTTCACTACATAATCACCTGTACATGTGACATGAGAGATGTCTGCAATGTCCATGTGATGTGAAGCGTAGAGTGTGATAGTGATCACAAAGTGATGTGTGGCAAATTGAAGATGCTCTTTCAACCAATTCCCTGTGGCATGTTTTCCTTTTGGCCTTACAGCCTGAAGAAGATATAGAAGTTATGTTCACATCTGGACCAGCCAAGCCCTATATTTAGCCTGTAGACAAGATGAGCTCGTTGGCTTAACCCAACTGAGCATGCATTTCGGAGGAGACTGAAGGGAGACCCCCCCCAAAAAAAAACAACAACAACTGAAAGAAGCTGCTGTACACACCTGGAAAAGCATAACAAAAGAAGAATGCAACAGTTTGGTGATGTCAGTGGGTTGCCGACTTGATGCAGTTATTGCAGGCAAGGTATATACAACCAAATACTAAGTGTTATTTACTTTAAGACTATCTGTTCCTATACTTTTGCTCGCCTAAAAAATTGGATGGTCTGCCACCAAAGGTGCTATGTTCTAAGTTGTTTAACACATCTTGATGTAAATATCAGGAAGTGAAGGCTGAAATTCTGATCGATCGTCTCATATTCACCTTTTGATCCCAAAACTAAATGTCTTCAGTGTATAGCAAAAACAATAGAATTTGTCCTGCTGTTTGAATACTTTCTGAGGGGACTGTATATTCTGGTGATATTATGACCTATGACCGATTGTTTTCCTCTATGTCTCTTAAATTGTTCAGTAAAATCTTGCTGTTTCTTTTAACTAACAAAGCAGTATTTTTCATAGTTGCATTTTTACAAAACACTTTAAATGTCATCTAATAATAAATTCTCATCCCTGACCATGTATCAGCCATCAAAATCCTACTTTAAAACATAAACGAGACACCATGCAACCTTTTAGAGGTACCCTTATCTACCTGGCCAATTTCATCTTGTTAACCAATATTACACCAAGACCAAATGTCCTGTTAAGTGAAAGCACAATTTTTTAAGATACAGTAAAACAGTAGCAGTAAAAATCCTTTAACAGTAAGACCACAACTAGCATCTAAACAGCAGTGTGAGATGTGAGCCCTCACATGCTGTACAGTGCCAGTCACTACACTACAGATCTGCTGTCAGTTCTGCATAGAGTGAAAATGTTGAGCAGTTGTGTACTATGGGCCACATCAGTATTATTTTTTTCACATGGGCCAAAAGAAACGAGACTGCGGGCTTTTGTTTGACACATATGCTGTATGGTGTTTATTTATTTTTGTCTCTTCTGAACTCGCAGTCTTATTTGTAAAGCAATTGTGTTTGCCTTACTGTGTAAGTTTGTGGTGTGTGTGTATGTGTGTGTACATGTCTTTTTTTCTTTCTTTCATTTAAGAACTGCTCTAACGTGTTGTATTGCCTCTTCATTTTGCTTAACCATTAAATTGTGAAATAAAAAAAGAAAGTGACCATTTGAAATCTCCAGTCTCAGCTGTTTTACATTGCCTAAGGTACCCATGTCTGGGGATTACCCCTTTGTGGCTTATTGACAGCTATATTCTGTCATTCAGCAGATCCTCCTTAGGTGGTGTAGTCGGTATTAACAACATGACACTTAACAGCAGCCACTCTTTGGTCGCCACACTAGTGAAAGGTCCCATTGAATATGTACATTTTACATGATATAACGTCCATTAATAAGAAATTAATTTGTAGTCTTACTCTAATTTGAAGTCTTACTGTGGACAAGGGTAGATTAAAGTAATGATAAAAGTAAACTTTGTGTAGTTTTGTTTAAAATGTGATGTGGGCCAGATTTGGACAATGATTTATACACGTATGCCAAAGGACAGCTGCTTACGTAGCCCACACCTAAGCCAAAGTCAATCTAACAACAAAGAAACAAATAAAACAAGCAAAGAAACAAATAAAACAAAATAAATGTTGTAAATTCTGCCATTGGAGCTGCTCTGTTCCTGCACCTGTATTTCACAACAGCAGATTCGAGAGTCCATTTCTCAACAGATTAGATCAACAGGCATTATCAAAAATAAAAACAAGGAAAGAAAAAGTAAAGAATGGTTAATTTAAATACAGCACAAAAATGTATTTAAAAATTTGAAGGTTAAGGGGAAACAAAAAAAAGATCAAAGCAATACGCTCACTCGGAGCAATATGCGTGTATGAATGTGTGAGTGTCAATGAATGTGTGTGGCAAAAGGTGTGTGTGTGTGTGTGTGTGTGTGTATGAGCCGCTGACCATTAATGGCAGGGAGAACAATTAGGGAGAGCTTTAGGTTTGAGGGTGGTAACTTCAGGGTGAATACCTGGACTGGACAGCACACTTCAGCATAAAGACATGAAACACTCTGCAGCCCAGTCACTCCGGTGTTCACACCAGCCCGGACACAGCATGTGTCTAGCTGACGAGGCAGCGTCTGTTCCCTCTCTCAGGTAACCTGCCTTCTCTCTCCTGCCCCTCCTTTAAAACTCAAAGTGGGCTGATACACCATTGAAGTTAAGTGAAAGAGAATTAACATCAGGAGCAATCATTCCTGAAAGGGCTGATGTGATCCCTAACTTAACTATGACATTCCACAGGGATGCTAAGTGAGTTATTGTAATGTGTCAAACCTTTGTAATTACATCCAGACAGTGAGGGTTTTTCAGTGCTCCAGAACTCATGACAGGAAAACAGAGCTGACAGTAAACAAGGATAAGCAAGGACACCCCTCACACTGCTGCTGCACCAAGGAAAAGACCACGAGAGAATGCTGACCTGTGGAGCAACACCTTTCATATGTCTCAGGAGCCTGACTAATTGCTCACCATCTGACCTCTCTGACTGATGCTGTCATATGTGTGGTACCTAAAAGATGGAGCATAAAAAGACCAAAGTTTTATATCATGCTGCCAAGGACAGTGAATGCAGGTGTGAATAAATATTCTTGTCTTTTTCCCTTCCTACTATAACATACAATTTTAGTCTGTACTATTCACTGCAGATAATTGAATCACTATGTCTAACACAATTTCTCACTTCTTTTCCTAGCTCTGTCATGTACTCAAGTCATACAAAAGAAAACTTTGCTGATATGATGGTGATATTCAAATGTGACCTAAATGACCTTAAATAACTCTTAATTGAAATGCCCTTAGGATATGGAGGCATTTGGAACATGAATATATGTATTTTTCATATGCCAGCCTGATTTCAGGGAATGACTGATTGCAGTAGTAATTCATTTGCATGATGTTCCACAGTCCTTTTCCCCTGGCAGAGATTAGTTGGCTTTGTTGATTGTTGAAGTTCTGAGCATCTGCTTCAAAAAAAAATTCAAAACATCTTCCAAAAATCCACTTACATAAGAATCAGTATAAATTCAGTTTTTCATTCACTGGCCACTTTATTAGGAGCACTTGTTCACCTGCTCATTCATGCAATTATCTAATCAGCCAGTCATGTGGTATCAGCGCAATGCATAAAATCATGCAGATACAGGGATACAGGGATTCAGTTAATGTTCATATCAAACATCAGAATGGGGAAAATGTGATCTCAGTGACTTTGACTGTGGCATGGTTGTTGGTCCCAGGCGGGCTGGTTTGAGTATTTGAGAAGCTGTCATTCCCTTGGGATTTTCTTGCACAACAGCCTCTAAAGCTTACACAGTATGGTGCGAAAAACAAAAACATCCAGTGACTGGTAATTCTGCAAGGCAGAAATGCCTTGTTGATGAAAGAGGTGAGAAGAGAATGGCCAGACTGGTTCAAGCTGACTGGAAGTCTACAATAACTCAAATAACCAATGTTTATAACTGTGGAATTAATTTCAGAGTGCACAACATGCCAACATGACTTGAGGTGGATGGGATACAACAGCAGAAAACCACATCAAATTCCACTCCTGTTAGCCAAGGACAGGAATCTAAGGCTACAGTGGACACTGCTTCAGCGAAACTGGACAGTTAAAAGAACTGGCAACTGGTTAGCTAGCCTTAATTTTCAATTTGCTGTCATTTCAGTTAAAAACATTTGGGCCAGAATTACACTGATCAGAATCTTCTAATTGTTTTATAGTCTGTCCTCCGTCACTGTATAATTTCATTACGATCTTACTGCACATGGCATCTTAATGGCTTGTGCAAAAAAAAAGAGGATAAGTTAATGTCATTTTGCATTTAATAAAACCCTTCTGAAAGTCACAGAATGTTACTATTTACGTTGACACAATGTATAAATGCAGCATCATGTCAATTCAAGATTGGCATTGAATTACATTATTTTATACCTCATGTTCCTCGTGTTGTGAACATGAAACCTACAAACTATGACTCATAGTATGACTCATGAAATATGCTCATAGCTGTAGACAGAAAGGCTTTTTTTCTTAACAAGCCAGATTAGTGCCAGTTTTATGAAAGATGTCCAGAACTCACAGTTACTCTGAAGCTGTGTTTGATATAAACACAAATTATTATTGGGCCTTTACTTGCCTCCATTATGGTCCTAAACCTCATGTAAATAAGCATGATTAGATATATTTTTACATGCTCCCAAAAATTAATTAGAAACACACATCCATGCACACTGCTACCCATGCATGTCCAGCTGGGCACAGTGAGCACTATAAAAGATATTCAACACTGTAGAGTTAATACATCAATTCAAACACTCTCAAAAAAATATCTTTCATCTTTAAATTTTATTTTAATTCTAAAGGACCACTGTGCCACCTTTAAGGGAAACTCAGGGAAAAAATCTACAGTACTTGTTTTGATCCTAGACCTCTGGAGCACAGTTGTATTGCAAGTCTAGCCTGTGTATATGAACCCCTTTGTTTTACTTTACTATGTTTTCTGATCTGTATGCCATACTGTTCATGGTGTTTTCTCTAAAGTAGTTTCTAGCACTTCTTGTGTTCCCTGTTTTCCTGTTTTCAACAGGATTTGCCTTTGTTTGCGGTGTGTAGAAGATATGACTATACAACTCAATGTGCCTCAGTACAAAGGTTGTGCTTTAACATTCTGTTGTCTCTGTTCCTTTTAAAACATGTAAGTGTTCACTTAAGTGTTCAACACTGTGTACATCGTATTACCACTGTGGCTGATAAACTGATTACATTTTGATCACACACAAGTTTCTATGAAAACAGCCACAATGAGCGATCATCCACATAGACGTTGTCCAAGGCAATTTCAGAGACAATCAATATCCCCAATAGAATTTTGGATGGCAAACTGTAGCCCTGCAGGTTCCACTGATGATATTTTCAGCAGTTCCAGCTCTGCTGGTTTAAAAGATTAAATTTTTTCATGTTAGGAGATATGGTTCTGGCAACTGACTAAATATGTTTATGGGTCTATTTAAATATTTTCTGATCTAAAATAAATGCTATTAGGCAGAAAAAGTCCTTCTGTACGCTAAAACCAAAACAATACATAAAGGCAGAGAATTATTATATAGAATCTTAATCATATAGAATAATTATATAGAATATAGAAACCACAGCTGACACCTAAAATGTACTTAATGCATTTTAAAGGAAAAATGTCTTAGAAAACAGGTTCTGAAATAGGTACAAGTGTGTTCAAAATTACTTAATAAGACTTCCAGGTCAATCTACACAATGACAGACAAAGATAAAGAGACTGATTAGCATCAGTGAATAAATTAAACTGGGATACTGTCGCAGGATAAAATACTGACATTCTGTTCACTAAGATGGAACTGAATTAATTTGCACTGAAATCTGCCAGGAGAGACTGTCAGTGTGTTTACATGCACATGAATGCTTTGATCTTTTTCCAACAGTTACCATATTTTTCGAAGATTAGTCAAGTAGTCATGTGCACTGCATGATACAATATCTTCTTCACAAATCTGATAAAGAATTTTAAGAAAAATCAAGAAATCTGATGAATTATTGACAAAATGTAATCTGCAGTTATCAGACCATTATGACACAGTGTATAAATGCAGCATCATGTATCAGGTCACAATATTGGCATTTAATTACATTATTTTATACCTCATGTCCCCCATGTTATGAAAATAAAACCTACAAACTATGACACTTATATGACTCCACCATTATGAGTGTGGTACGACTGGGTACTTTAAGGTGTCTGAAATAGTCTATTAACATTTCCATGTCAGTGTGCTACTAATCAGCAGGAAAGAGGAGCACATTAAACTTTTCAGCCAAAGGAATATCACAGCACTTCAATATATTTACTTGCAGTTGTCTCTTGAGCTGCAGATAAAAACCTTAGAGTGGCCAGAGGGAAGATAAAGCTGTCAGGCAGGCTGGCACTGTTAGACAGAGCATTATAGGATGTTGAGTAATGAAGGGCATGACAGGAGTACACTTAAGAAGCTTTTATTTGTCACACATATATTACAGCATAGTAAAATTCTTTTCTTCATATATCCCAGCTTGTTAGGAAGCTGGGGTCAGCCATGATACAGCGCCCCAGAGCAGAGAGGGTTAAGGGCCTTGCTCAAGGGACTAACAGTGCCAGCTTGGCAGTGCTGGGGCTGGAACCCCAGACCTACTGTTCAGTACCTCAGAGCCCTGCACCTTCGGGGCAATACCTCCAGTGGGCTCTAAAAAGCTCTATTTTGTGGGAGAGTGTATATCATTTTAGAGGTCATATATTTCGCCGAGATTTCCCTTCATTATTTTCACCTGAAATTAACAAGCACAAATTTACCAGCCAAAGGTCGCCACCGTGTCAAAACGCCATTTTTCATTTGGTACCTACAAAATGATAAAAGCATGATACCCCCACATACAATCTTAAATACATCATATTAAATTTATCAGAAATGTCCCTGTTCTTTTGCATCTATAGAAAAAAAAAAGCACTGCGTGCATGCAGCATGCTCATCCTCGCACGTGTAATCCTGGCACAGAATGCTTAAAGAAAGTGCGCGACCCTTTTAAATGCGTGTGAACGCACGCGCCACGAGCAGAGACCTGTGTGCATTTGACGAGAGGACTCTGAGACGAGAGGAGCAGTCTGGCAAGATAATGCAAGCAAGACGCAGCGATTTCCCTTTAGCGTCAGGGACAGCGTTTGTAGAGTCGATTGGCAGCGCCTTATTGGGAAATCAGTGTAACCATCGCTGTGCTTTCATTGCATCCAACATTGGAAGAAGGTTTTTAAGACGGCTGGTGGGGAAACTTGATTAAACATGGTCGTCTGGACCGATTCTAGCCACTCGAACTGCAGTAACTAGAGGACGTTTAACTACCTGTAGGATTTCAGCGGTTCAGGAGAAAAGGGGTGTATAAACACACATCTTGTACTTTACGCAGCGTCTTCAACGTTCATCTTTCGATTTAATATGTCTAGTGATCTTTTCCAAAGAAACAAATAAAGCCTCATAAAAATTGGACCTTGCTAACATCCGAGCAACGCGCACGTTCGATCCGGTTGCTTCTCAATCCTAATCGCCCTGCGCATCCATTCACCATTTTATCGGACTGAAACCCGAAAGATTCACAGAGACCAGCCGATTCCATGGAGTGAGCGTCCCTCAGTGCGTCTTCTCCTCATCAAAACCGAGGGACTAAATCATTGCTTAGTGGGATTTCCACCGAGCGCCATGTAGGGAATCCGCAATGTCCAAAGCGCGGCGCGCTGTGTGAAGTCCGAGCTTGTGTCATCGCAGAGATGCCGGTGCGCGCCGTGCCCTCCAGGTTCATGTACAGGGGACTCTGCTCGGTGCCAGACATCCTCTCTTACAGGACTCCTGTCAGCCTCCCCGAGGATGAAGTGGAAGGTAAGTGACTTAGGGTTTTGTTTTGTTTTGTTATGTCTTGTGTTTTAGCACTGCTGGTAATACTTTGCTGAAATAGAAGGCTATAGTTTCCATCACCGTGGAGAGTTCCCGTGTCCCGCTGGTTCATCACATTACTGTCGGATCCTTTACAGATCAGTCTGCGATTAAAGTGCACTAGCGTGCTACAATACAATATTTTTCTTCAGGTGTACAAAAATGAATCAGTAGCCCCTTACACTATGGTCCCCATTAGTGCATTATTTAACATTAATTAACATTATACAGCATTAGTACACCAAAATTAGTGTTAACAACACCCTATTAATTGATACTTGTTTAATGTTAACTAAATAATGGACACCTGCATTACTTATTCCATTCTTGACTAAAGTAAATCAGCATTAACCTAATGCATTGATATATTCTTGATGGTTAATTGTCAAAATTCATTAGAGAGTATGATAATTTACAGGAGGCACAGAATTCTACCCACCTTAGTCATGGGGACTCTTTAGTTATGGAAATGTGCACATAAAGCTTTACAAATCTAGCTGATAATATTCTGACTAGGCCTTTTTGAGTTATTTTGGCTGCATGTTTGGGGTTGTTGTCTTGTTGAAATGTCCATCTTCTCTCCAGATTCACCAAGATTAAATGTGTTGTGCACCTGTCCAGGGATGATTAGCTGTGGTTCTATAAACTTTCACTTGCATATACAGTCATGGGAAAAAGAATGTACACTCGCCTTCAATTCTATGTTTTTATTTATGAAGGCCTAAATAACAATTGTGTGGTCCTCACCAACTTCTATAAACAAACAAATAACCTCAGGTGACAACAAAAAACAGAAAGTAATCCAAAAGTCAGAAACCAGGTAGGAGAAAAATACTTATACTGTAAAATTCAGAAACCAGGGAGGAGAAAAATACTTATACTGTACTTACACAGTATAAGTAATCCAGTAACATGTAGAACCACCTTTAGCAACAATAACTTGAAAAATACCTTTTTCTGTAGTTTATCAGTCTCACATAGTTTTGGAGAAATTTTGACCCACTCTTCTTTACAGCATTGCTTCAGTTCATTGAAGTTTGAGGGCATTCGTTTATGCACAGCATCTCAATGGGATTGAGGTCTGGACTTTGACTTGGCCATTCCAACACCTTGATTTTTTTTCTTCTTTAGCCATTCAGATGTCGATTTGCTGGTGTGCTTGGGATCATTGTCCTGTTGCATGACCCGGTTTTGGCCCAGCTTAAACTGCTGGACAGATGGCCTCACATTTTTCTCAAGAATATTCTGGTAAAAAGTGGAGTTCATTGTTGTCTCAATGACTGCAAGTTTCCCAGGTCTTTTGGCTGCAAAACAAGCCCAAATCATCACCCCTCCACCACTATGCTTAACAGTTGGTATGGGGTGTTTGTGGCGATAAGCTGCTTTTGGTTTTTTCCAAACATGGTGCTGTGCATGATGACCAAACATTTCAACCTTGGACTCATCAGACCATTGTTCCAGAACTTTTGTGGTTTGTTCAGATGCAATTTTGCAGACCCGAGCCATGCTACCATATTCCTTTTGGAGAGAAGGGGCTTTTTCCTGCCACCCTTCCATGAAAGCCATACTTGTTCAGTCTTTTTCTGATTGTGCTGTCTTGAACATAAACATTTAATGTGCTTACAGAGGCCCGTAGGTCACATGATGTGGCTCTTGGGCTTTTCTTTATATCTCTGACCATTAAACAGTCTGAACTTGGACTGAATTTGCTGGTACACCCACTCCTGGGAAGATTGACAATGGCGTTAAAGGCTCTCTATTTGTAAACAGTCCTTCTCACTGTAGAATTGTGAATTTCAAATTGTTTGTAGAAGGCCTTATAACCCTCCCCAGATTGAGGGGCAGCAACAGTCGCTTCTCTGAGGTCATGGCTGATGTCCTTTCTTCTTGGCATGATGTAGACACACACCTGAGTGCTCCAGAATACCAAACAGCCAAACGTTCTGTTTTTAAAGAGGTAATCACACTTCTTGATGATTAATTAATCTTGTGCATCTCATTAGTAACACCTGGCTGCTAATTTCTCTCTTAATGATTGTGGGACTAGGAAGGGTGTACTTATTTTTTCCCACCTGGTTTCTGAATGTTGGTTTACTTTTTGTTGAAAAATCTACTTTATCAATGTGATATAATATTTAATAGACAACACATCCAATATGCATTAATGCAATGTAGAATATAAATAATGCACATATTAGAGTTACATTAATAAACTAATCAATTAGGATGCATATATTTCTTAATATCATACAAAACTGTGGATTGTTTCGGTGGCACCCTTTTGGCTTTTCATAGTCACAGCTCTGCCTCATGTAAGCTTCAGTGTCTGATACCAAGACCAAGAAATGTGTGGTGAGACAGCAGTAGTAATTTCTGCCATACAGCATATAACAAGAACAAATTTGTATAACAACAAATTTGCAGAACCAGGGTTGCCAGGTTTATGTACTACAAATCAGAAATGTCACCACAGAAATAAAACCACTTGTTCCTCTAAAAAGACTGAAAAAAGAAGAAAAATGCATCTACCAGAACCAAGAATTTTGTGTAAACCTACACTCACCACTATTATGTAGAAACATTGTACACTTGAACATTCATGCAGTTATATAATCAGCCAATCATGTGGCAGCAGGGCAATGCAAAAAATCATGCAGGTACAGGTCAAGAGCTTCAGGTAATTTTCACATCAAACATCAGAATGAAGAAAAAGTGTGATCGTGGCATGGAGGTTGGTACCAGATGGGCTGGTTTGAGTATTTCATAAACTGCTGCTCTCCTTGGATTTTCACACACAGCAGTCTCTAGAAATTACACAGAGTGGTGCGAAAAACAAACAACATTTCTGTGGGTGAAAACGGGTGACATTTCTGTGGATGGAAATGCCTTGTTGATAAGAAAGGAGAAAATCCCATGATTGGCTGATTAGATAACTGCATGAATGTGCAGTTGTACAGGTGTTCCTAATAAAGTGGATGGTGAGTGTATATATTTGTGGTGTAACACAATACCATTATCTCTACGGAAGGTGCTTGGCTCCTAAATACTTGAATTTCTATGATTGTTGTAATGATTGTTTTTACTGGTGAAACCTTTGTAGGCATAAATAATACGAATCATATGTTTGCACACTCTATGCTGCTTGCACTGCGCATGCAAAAGAAAATAAGAGTCAACAGAAGTCCAATCATACCAAGAGTACAGTTATGGTAACAAGAGAACTCCTATATTAATGCATAATCTCAGTGTTTACAGACACTACAAACATTTCAATTGGTTATATCTATGTTGATAAATAGCATGCACTCAACACAATTCCAATGCTGTATCATATATATTAGACAGTTATCAATTGTGTCTTAAGAAATTCATGTTTTTCACAAAGGTGAAATATTATTTCACATAGCTTTTACAGTAACAGTTGACCACTAGATGGCAGTAAAAAACACAAATGAATAATAATAATAATAATACTGATAATAATAATAATAATAATACTCTTTTGCCATGTAATTCCGTGACAGTCCCTATAAACATACAGTAAAAAACTGATTGGGGATAGTGCCATGATTCATTTGACCAATTTGGGCTCTGCCCCTCAAAGTCTCTAGCGCCACCATTAGGACAAAGTTCAATGTACATTTATGCTCATAACTTTTTAAACCCATTTTGTGTAGAGATGAAATTCTTTTCCACATGAATCCTTGGGTCGTGCTGAGTTCATTCGACCCAATGATGTCATTTTCCATATAAGATTAAGAAAAAAATTCCATATTAGATTTTTTAAAAATGCTTTCAAAATCTCCTTCTAGGCCGTTTATCCGATTACAAAAACATTTGGCAAGTAGCATTTTCAGACAATCCTGACAAAAAAAAAAACCTCTCTAAAGGATTTTGGAGACAAACTGTTTTGCAATAATGCACTAATGTACTTGACATGGATTTGTTAAATTCCAAAAAGATCGAAAAAGTTCACTTCTGTAAAGCTGGACACACTCAGAGTGCTTATAAGGTCCTTTAAGCATTTCATTATAATGACCATACGATTTTCCGGGAAGATTTTCTTTTAATATCAATGAAGAACATTGTTCATTTAAGAGCAATGAAAAATATGCACAATGACTATACATTTTAAAAAATTCATTAAATAATTATTTTTGGAGAGCCTAGCAGAAATATGCAGCTCTGTGCACAGTGTGCAGTCTTCATGTGGCTACAGAAATATGGTAGAAATATGATTTTATTTTGGAGCTCAGATAAGGCAGTTTTTAGATCGGGCTACTGGAGCAAACCACTAACAAAGAAACAAATACTGCATCTCCAATTTTTATAACATTAATAAACTTATTCTTTATTCCATGAGCAGGGTTACCAAGTTCTGCATATAATATTCACATATTGCAGATATATACTGCAAATCAGACATGCACACTACTGTTAATTTTTTTCCCCCAAAAAGACAGAAAAAGAAGAAAAAATTCATCTACCGTTTCATAAGTCATAAATATTTTGGGCTAGTGTCAAGTCTTTTTGTGGAGTTTATGTGTTGTAGTTTGGCTGGAAATTTAGCTGAAACCTGGCAACCCTCCCCACAAGGGTTACATACTTAAGTAAAAAAAAAAAAAAACTAATAATCTCCTAATACTGTTCAGATTTGTATTCATATTTGTTTAGGACACATTATCTTTCGGTCTGAATTGCTGCAAATCAACAAGCAGAAAAGCACATTCAGGCTGGGAATCTCCCATTCTACCATATAGCAGGGGTGCTCTATTTGCTGTTATAATTTGTGAACGACTTCACAAATTATAAGATATTATAAGAGAACCTGCTTCAGTCCGTTAAAAAATAAAAAACTAAAGCTTGGGGGAAACTTCACCTTTCAGCAGGTGAATGTTCTACAGTGACCAAGTCAAAGTCCAGATCTGAATCCCACTGAGAATCTGTGGCACTGTTTGAAAATTGCAGTCAACAAACAACATCCAACCAATCTGAACAACCTGGAGCAAGAATGGGTGAAAGTCACTCCCGACTGGTGTGCAAAGCTGGTAGGAATTTACCCCAACAGACTTAAAGCTGTTATTGCAGCAAAAGGCGGTTCTACCAAGTACTAGTCTCAAGGGGTTGAAAACTTATGCATGCAGTATTTTTGAGTTCTTAATTTTTTTTTTTAAACATTTGCTGACAAATAATGAATTTTGACTTTGAAAATTTACTTTAAGAATATATTGGATTGAAATTAAAAAAACTACTGGCTGGAACAGTCTGTGCAAGAGTCATTTGTAATACAGATTAATGTAATGACTTAAGGGGGTTGACTACTTTTTCAAACCACTGTATATAGCACAGTTACTTGCTTTAAGACTACACGGGAAGCCTGGCTTCCCCTAACATTTCATTAAAATGCAGCAATGCAATGCTTACCTTGGTCAAATTCAATATCAAATGATCAAATATCTCACTGCAATATCACGCTGTTCATTCATTAAACTCAAACTCTTTTCGGCAGACAGTGCAGCCTGCGTGAAAATCTCCTTTGAAGCTCCTGACACAGCGCTAGTAGACAGTTATTGAAGCCCATGCGTCATTATTGCGTGTTAGGTGTGCATGTACTTGTGGTTTTAATGGGACAAAAGATTAAACCTCATTGGACAACAGGCTTTTAACGCATCATTTTGAGTCCTGCCAGGAGGCATAGCTTCACTGGGAGTGAATGGAGTGTGGGAAGGTGTGTTTTGCACAGAAAATAAAACATCTCAATGTTTATTGAACAGTGCGCCCTTTGCTTGTCCCGCCTGGATGCACGGCTTCTCCTTATGATGATTTGTAGACACCCATCAAATGGGCGGAACCCCGTAACCACCTGCCAATCAGTAAATCAAGAATGAACATGAGTGACACTTAAATATGTCTGCGGCAGTTGGGATCATTTGGAGCCTGCTGTAGGTGTAATTTGTGAATATCAGTAAATAAACTGTAAGCATAAAGTTTTGTTTGGTTATTTGCATTCGTTTCTGAAATTTGTGGTTTATAAATCTAGCTAGTTAGCCGTCCCTTCCTTCTTCAACTAGCAGCATAGCTGTTTTTTAATGAAATGACAGACATGACTTTAGACTTTTCATGCTCATACTTCTGAGACATTGAAAGTTAAGCAAGAGGGCAGGCCAAGATTTTAATCCAAAAGTCAGGGAGGAAAAAAAAACATCCTTTAACTGTATTCATACAGTAAAATCAATTGACTGTGTTTATTATTAGTCTTAGACTCCAAATCCTTGAGTGAATGAGTAATAATGTGTTAGAACAAGTGCATTGTATACAGTCAGGTCCATAAATATTGGGACAGTGACACAGTTTTGGTAATTTTGCCTCTGTACACCACCACAGTGGATTTGAAATGAAGCAGTCAAGATGTGACTGAAGCGTAGACTTTCAGCTTTAATTCAAGGGGTTTAACAAAAATATTGCATTAACCGTTTAGGAATTACAGCCATTTTTTACAGAGTTCCT
>CM040480.1:10215428-10247831 GCA_022758105.1 Pangasianodon gigas
GAGGAACTCTGTAAAAAATGGCTGTAATTCCTAAACGGTTAATGCAATATTTTTGTTAAACCCCTTGAATTAAAGCTGAAAGTCTACACTTCAGTCACATCTTGACTGCTTCATTTCAAATCCACTGTGGTGGTGTACAGAGGCAAAATTACCAAAACTGTGTCACTGTCCCAATATTTATGGACCTGACTGTATATAGTCCTCTCTGAAAGTATTTGAATTCTACATTTGGGTTTGAAATCAAAAGATGAATATGAAATGATAGATCAGAATTTCAGCTTTCATTTCTTGATGTTTACATCTAGATGTGTTGAACAGTTGAAGATTAGAATAAAAAATCCCCTGTCCAATTTTGGTGAGTCTGTACCCATGAGATAGCCTCAGATTCTTGTTCTTGACTGACAGGAGTGGAACCTGATGTGGTTTTCTGCTGTTGTAGCTCATCCACCTCAAGGTTTGATGTGTTGTGCATTCTGAGATGCTTTTCCACTCACCACGGTTGTAAAGAGTGATTATTTGAGTTACTATAGACTTCCTGTAAGCTCAAACCAGTCTGGTCATTCTCCTCTGATCTCTCTCATCAACAAGGTGTTTCAGCCTGCAGACCCTCCGCACACAGGATTTTTGTTTTTCGCACCATTCTGTGTAAATTCAAGTTGTGTGTGAAAATTCCCAGGAGATCAGCAGTTTCTGAAATACTCAAACCAGCCCATCTGGTAACAACAGCCATGCTATGGTTGGGAACATTTCAAGCAGCACCTAGCAATCATAGTGAAGGCAAAGGAGCTTCTTAAAGTTTTCAGGGAAAACTTTATTAAACAATACTCAAATGGAAAACGCTACAAAGACCTTAAACATCTCTGTCAGGACATTTATTTGGATAATATGCAGGTGGAAAGTTCAACTCCTGAGCCTATGTCAGCTTTACACATATCAGATTTATTTAACTTAGACAAGACTGGGTACATCAGACAGGTGACACAGTTGAGACCAGGAACATCCATGATACAGATGTTAATCCAAAATTAAACTTAAAAAAAAACAAGAAACCTCCAAACTACAAGAGTTTGACAAGGAACATCTGGGACTAACCAATGAAAAGGCAGGGTAACTAAAGGCTGACAGGTGATAAGGTGGAGCTAAACCAGACCAAAGTGACTAAGCTCTACTGACAATGACCACAGGTGGAGTATGAACCAAAATAGTAGGTGACAGTGACAAAGTTAAGCAAACCCCAGCAATAAGGAAGGTAAGTGAATCACCAGCAGTTCCTCTGCCCCATGCAACTTCTCTGCTAAAAAAGAAGCATGGAGATGTGCAACTAAACGCATTTAACAAATCCAGACCTGGATTGTAATAGGGGCTAGGTGGGGTTGAAGCCCTAGGGCCTGAGCTCGGAGGGGACCCTGGTTGGCTGTTGCTTTTGTCAGTTGAGTGATTGGCAAGTAAGAAGTACCCTAATTATAGCACGGGAAAGCAAGAATACAAAGAATTACATAGTGTCTACATACTGACATTGATCTGCTTTCCACTCATTAAATAATTTCTGAATTTTTTTTTTTTTAATAATTTCAGGCAATCTGCTAAATATTTTTCCAAATGTGAATATAGCCCCACCTCACATTGCCTGTTACTAATGTGTCAAGAGAGCACTCCTTTTCTAAACTGCCTTTAATTTTTTTAAAAATTGCTTGCTGTCTGCTATTGGACAGGAGACACTTAGCCATCTGATGTGCATGTCCCTGGATGGTTAGAGATATGGACTATCAAAGATTTCATCTCTTGTAAGGCCAGGAAGAAGAGCATCTAATGGTAAGATGCTCTAAAACACGTGTCAAACTCAAGGCCACCTGCCAAAAACGACCCACTGCCTTGTTTCATTTGCATGAACTATAAAAAAATAATAATATCGAAATGGAAGGTAGTACACTACTATACTATTTTCACACTATCCATAATCCACACCTGCAGCAACCGCCCGCGTTCTGCACGTGCCACTGTACAGCACTGCTTCATCTCACAGCACTGAAACACTGGTTAAAATCAATCTGCTGCACCAATCTGCTCCACCTGATGCAAATCAGACCCTTGTCTAAAAATGATTTAGAATAGTGTTAGGTGTAGGCAGGATCCAGGAATGAGGGATAAGGAACTATACTAAATAGAATCACCATGTGAGCTGTTGAAAAGTGTGATTTTGAGTTGATACTACACAGCAGTAGAAGCAGTGATGGCACATAACTGTTGTTTTAATCATTCAGTGCAGGCAAGCAGCAGTTAAGGGGGCCAAGCACTTTCTGTCCCCACCCCTTAGCAATGGAATAAGATCAGAAGCCATTGGGACTATCAGTGCTTGTGTACAGATTGTGGATAAAACATCACAGATATCAAAAATCTGAGAAATTTTTTGGACTGATCTCACAATGCCATAATCCAAATTTTATGAAGCAAATAAAAACAGTTTTTTATTGAATTTTAATATAGCCATCTTCCTGTTAGTGAGATCACAAATTCATTCCTTGTCAAACTTTTGGTACCTTCCAAGGAATCAAGAGAAAGAAGAATCATGATTGCAGGTTAAGTGGTTCAAAAGTTATGAGCAGTTTTACTAATTTGTGAATTATAGCGCCCCCTAGAGGGGATTTAAATAAAAATTCTTGGAGTCCCTTACGACAAGGTCATTTACTCATGTACAAAGTTTGGTCAAAATCCTTCACACCGTTGCTGAGATATGCCCTCATGTCCTGTTTGGTGACTTAACTGTCAAATTCATTTGAGCATTATGGATGAACCATCCATTATTTCAGAAATCTGAGAAATCTGTTCGGGTTGGTCTCCCTATGCGCTCTTTCAAATGTAATGGTTCTTCGAAAAAAATTGTGGTAGAAGAAGCAAAAAAAAAAAGGTTTTTTTTTTTTAAATCTAAATGGTAAATTCTTGTTTGAGAAATCACAAATTCCTTAGAACACTAACTAACTAACTAAGAGAATCAATAGAAACAAGAATCTTGATTGGATGTTGAGAGGTTCAAACGTTATGTGCAGTTTTACAAATTTGCAAATTATTGTGCCACCTAGAGGTGAATTTAGACAAAATTTCTTGGAGACCCTTGGATGGAGTACAAGGTCCTTCAGTTATCTACAAAGCTTGGCCAAATATGTCACAAAATGCTGAGATATGCCCTCACTTCCTGTTTGGAGGCTTCGCCATCAAATTCGTTTGCATTATTAACCACAAAGCTGCAAAAATCTAATTAATTGTTACTGTAGACATCTTAAAGCTGTAATTGCTGTAATTATTCATATGCATTTGAATAATTGTTTCAAAGACACTTAAAATGTAAATGGTTGTTTTGAACAAACTCAGAAATCTTGTGAAAACACCAATTATCAAACTGTGGCTGTAGGCTTTTCGACTCTAAAATTTGTCCTTAAAGGTCTTGGGTATGCTAATATTTCAAAGCATTTTTGTAATACCAGTCAGATAGATAAATAAAAAGCTAAACGTAAGTACTGTAATCAAGAGAGACAAATAAAATGAATAGACATGAAATGAAAAAGTTTTCACCAATCACCTGATGACAATGGACCTCCTCCTAACATTTGAACAATGTCAAAGAGAAGCCAAATCATGTTCTTCAACAAAAATATGATTTTCATCACAACACAGCATAACGATCCAACCCATTTATTCATATTCCAATGAATGGGCTATCCAACCACATATTCACCTGAAACATCTTCTATATCATAACACACTGTAAAAATGCACTTTATCTGCATCTCTCATTTGAAGCTCATGTTGAATACTTATGTTTTTAAACGGATAGCTTCTTTTCATTGCAGAAACACTGCTAAGTTAAGGAATATACTACATGTATCATTACCAGCAATCAGAAACATTACCAAACTTGTACATGTAAGGAATGTGATGCAGACAATATCCAAGAGTTCTTGATGCAGCACAACAGGGAAAATCAGTATTCTAAATGAAACACGTATTTCCAAAAGTTACGAAATTAGACACAAATAATATGTGTATCTAACAGAAAAGCAAGGAGAAATGAGTTTGACATATCCAGCAGTTAAGCATATCTTTGTTTATGCTTAATGAACACATGCTTTCTTTGTTCATTTTGACTTCATAAAGTCAAAAGAAATTGTGTGTGTAAATTTTAAGTAGATATATGCAGTGTATATTGTATATAAAAATATATTAAATAACAAAAATAAACGTGTCTGTATACTTAGTTCCCCTCACTATGTACTGCATGAACAACATTGCTCAATTTCACACTGGGGATTTCACTGTGTATCTAACTCATTCCAGTTAGAGGCAAGGTATTAATTTAGTTAATAACTTATTGAACTAAATGTTACACATTGTCAGATTGCCATTAAAATCCCAGGTGCTAAATTAACCTCACCTATCTTAAATAATATTTTAGGGTGCATTTGGTTCATAGTAGATAAATAACCTGTGTTCTTTGTAAGTGGTAGTTTGACACAGGATACTTGATTGTGTGCTAAACATCATGTGCTGAGTATCTCCATTGCTTATTTTGAGGATTAATACATGCAGAGAAGTGACTTCAGTTTTGTGGAAAATTTAATAGTTGATAGTGGCAGGTTAAATCTGTAAAAATCACTTAATCTACTGCCATTTTTATTTACTGCCCTTTATTTTATTAGTTATGTGCAGAGTTGTGTCCAAGGAAATAAGTTAAATGCATCTTTTATGTGATCACTTACAGTGCCATTCAAGGGTTAGACTGATCATGAGAAACTGATCATGTGCACCTCCACAGAGATCCGAGAAGCCTTTAAAGTGTTTGATCGTGATGGAAATGGATTCATCTCAAAGCAGGAGCTGGGCATGGCCATGAGATCTCTGGGATATATGCCCAATGAGGTGGAGCTGGAGGTCATCATCAAGAGACTGGACATGGATGGTACATTACTCAACTTTTTTAAGCTTTTTATTTTACTCATATTGAAGTACAGTATGAGATGCTGCAAACAATGGGAACCTGCAGAGGGTGAATGTAATAGTCTCTTTAATTTAACTTAGTTCCATTTTATGTGTATAGTGGTTTTAACAAGATTCCTTTACAGAAATCCAGATGCTGATCTAGGTCCCTAATGAGCAAGCCAGATGCAATAGTGCTAAAGAAAAAACAAAGAAGTAGAGTCTTGTTATGAAATCATAAAACCGATAAAAGTCATTAATAGGCTATATAATGAACCAAAAATATAACTCAATTCAAAAATTGATTACATAATAAGTTTTAAAACATTAAAAACTCTCTTCAGTTTCAAACAGTCAATGAAATAAATTAAAATAATTTTACATTTCTCCTCTTTTACCATTTACTGTCGCTTTTTATTTTTCAGTTTCGTACTTTTCCTATTTTATAGATTCTAGTACGCTCATTCAACATTTCCTAATCACTTGACTAGTACAGTCTAGAAATAGTGCTGTCATATTACAGCCAATAGATGTCAGTGAGACTATAGCTGCATAGGTTGATGTATTTTCTAGTTTATTTTTGAGTTCTAGTTTAGCCTACTAATTGAGAGATTGTTCACTATCAAGAACATAAACACACAAATGTGGGAGAATAACATTCAAAACTCTTTGAGACAATATGAGGAAGAAACTTTCAGAGGAATCATCAGACACAAACCCATCCTCTTCTGGGCTTCATCCAATAGTAGAATTATAAATCGTTACATTATATAGCAAAACAAAACATATTAAGTGTGCTTTAAGCATATTGGTATAAGCATTTTGGTTACATGATTACAGTAACAGTTCTTATGAGGTATAAGTATATAGTTTAATAAAATTATCCACTGAAGCAAAATATGGTCTTAAATATGGCATGAAAAGTTTTTGGGAAGTGCAAATAATTAGGGTATCCATCCACAGCAGCAGGAGGTGAGTCACAAGTGCAGAAAGCTCCAGATGAAGAAACAGGTGGAACAGAGCAGAATCAGGGCATCAGGATGAATCTGGGAGGTCCAGAGGGTGAGAGGAATCACAGCAGTAGAAGTGTGTCAGGATCTGGAATCAGAATCACATCAGTAAGCAGGAGTGCACATACATCTCACCAGAGAGAGAGAGAGAGAGAAATATTAGGTATAGTTTTATCCTACAGTGGTTTAAAAGGCTGTGCACTGTGATCAGAATGTAAGTAGGGACACCAGCAGGTGTAACTATGACAGCATAACTAAAAGAGCAAGCCAGAAGGTAACACAGGCATGAGGGCACCACAGGAAATAAAGCATCCCGCTGCTCCACCTTCAACAATCCTGAGTGATTGTATATACCAGGGGTGTCCAATCTTATCTGCAAAGGGCCTGTGTTGGTGTAGGTTTTCATTCCAATCACACAGGAGCCACACCTGCTTCTACCTGTTTAATCAGTTAATCTTGGTTTTCAATAGACTGTCAGGTGTGGCTTCTGCTTGGTTGGAATACAAGCCTGCACCTACACCGGCCCTTTCTGGATGACCTTTTCCTATTTTATAGATTCTAGCACGCTCATTCGACATTTCCTAATCACTTGACTAGTCTAGAAATAGTGCTGTCATATTACAGCCAATAGATGTCAGTGAGACTATGTCGATGTATTTTCTAGTTTATTTTTGAGTTCTAGTTTAGCCTACTAACTGAGATATTGTTCATTATCAAGAACAAACACACTCACAAATGTGGGAGAATAACATTCAAAAATTATGGAGCCAAACATATTCTAACAGCCAAATTGGGCACTGCCACTTTAAAGCATATTGTGTAGGCCTACTTAATGTTATAAAAGTAATGACTGTACTGTATATTATAACGAATATGTCATTATTAGTTACTCCTGCTGATAACTGTCGTGTATGTGCTTATTTTTTCAACAAACCAAATGAATTGCACTGTGGAGCAATTCCAAACAAATCAATCTTGTGTTAACAGTGTAAATCGCAGCAAATACTCCCACAAGTTAACGGATCTCGCTCAGCAATTGATGTGCTTCATAAAACAGGGCTAAATAGGGAATGTGGCATCTAGGTATTTAAACCTATGGCCAAACCGCTGTATTACGACAGTGTTTCAGGCACATTTAAAAAATTAAAATACAAGATTTCAAGAATAAAGTTACAATATTTTGAGAATAAAGTCACAATATTGCAAGAATATAGTCATAATATTTCAAAAATAAAATTGTAAGATTTTGATAAAAAAAGAAATAATATTACGAGAAAAAAGTTGCAATATTTCGAGAATAAAGTCATAATACTATGACTATGTTCTTGTTTTAAGTTCTATCTTGAGTTCTATCTTGAATTTATTCTCTACTGGTAAGGTAGGTCTCTGACTTTGTGTACTATCTACTTGACTCAGTTGGATCTAGATTCTCGCCACTAGAATTGTTGTATTATTGAATTGTTGTATTGTTGAATTGTATATTGTTGATTCTGTTGTGGTGTTTGGAAGTGTCTTCATAAAGTACTTAAGTTAGCACTTTCACAAAAAAAAAAAAACAAAACTCCCCAACAGAGTTTTGGACTGATGGTATTCCTAGTTTGTGACCTAGTGAGCCAATATCAGAATGTATTTTTGATAGACTTCAAAGCACTATTGTAAGTTGCTCTGGATAAGGGCGTCTGCCAAATGCCATAAATGTAAATGTAAAAATGTAAAATGATGGACATTGAGGATTTGGTGCCATTATTGTTTCTTTTGTTGAAGGAGGAATCACAGGCAGTAGATGAATTACAATCAAAATGATCAAACTGGATGGAGGGGAAGTCAGGCATGCTCGTAGTCCCCAGTGCGTAAGGTCATTCAGACTCCTACGATAAACCTAAGCCTAATTGCAAGTCCATATGCCAAAACGTATTGGGGCTCGATTGCTGTACTGAGTGCTGTGCTCCAAGTTCCTTCTTGCACAGACGTTTCAAAGTTCTAATACTAATAATTTTCTGGTGTGGATGCACGACAAGATTAAGTATTTCTATATTTGTAAATTAGTAAGGTTTTTCCTTATTTTCATTGTTCTGATACTGTTCTAACAGACCCTCGGCTGAGAGTTCTGTGCAGTTTTTCCAGTATGTAGTTTGTTGATAAGCTAGCTCATTGTATTGATATTAATACAAACTAACAAATACAAACTAAACTAATGAAGTGATGGCACAGACCAAGGCAACTAACACTAGCTAAATTTCAACTTATTGAATGTATGAATGTAGCTAACACTCAAAGTAGCTTAGTAAGGTTCACCAACTTCATCAACAGAACAACCTGACCGTAAGAGCACTTCTCCATTCAGATGAGTCAGTTACTGCAGGTTACAGAGCTAGATGAGAATCATGGAAGAGCAGGAATTTTTTTTCCTCAAAAAGAAGTTGTGCTGAGAGTAAACTTATACCTACATTCTTTTGATTAAAATGATGGATATATCAGCAAGCTAGCAAATGGTAGCTCAGTCAGTCATGACTCAAAGCTCTAAAAACACTTCAGATATTACCTGCACTTCAGGTAATATCTCACAGCGTGTGCATTCCCGACATGAACAAGTACCGTGTCCATCACCAATATGGGCTGGCAAGAGGCAGACCCACTGTCCCACCAGCCATATATTCTGCCCATGCTCTGGCCTCAGGTCTGTACTGTGCAGACTCTGGCTCACTAATTTTTGCAAGATGGCAACTCCCATTTTGACCAAAAAAGGCTTCAAAACTGCACAATGTTAGTAAATGGTCTCCTGTAGTCCACTCATATATACAGTCATTTGGCCAAACGGAATAGGTAGGAGAGAGCTGGCACAACCGTAACATTTTTGGGTTCAATGTTAAATTATTCAACGATGATTTAAATTACAGACTTCATACATCCCACATAACATCATGCATATGTTTACCTGTTTTACCACGTGCAAATTTCTGTGCTGTGCATTTTCACTGAAACCAAAAGGAGTCCCATGTTACAGCTGTACTGGCAATTGTAATACCACTTAAGAACCCTGTAAACTTACATGTACATCAGGAAAATCAATGTTAAACCATCATGCATTCACTACTGCATGTGATATGCCTTTGAGGAAAGCTTGGAAAATATTAAGTATTTACAAAAGATCACTGGTCATTACGCACATCCAGAGAAGCAGATGCAGAACAATCATATTGTACAAATGGATTGTGATTGATGGTGCAGAGCTTATTTACATTTACATTTATGGCATTTGGCAGACCCCCTTATCCAGAGCAACTTACAGAAGTGCTTTGAAGTCTCTATCAATAAATACATCCTGATACTGGTTCACTAGGTCACAGACTAAGAATACCATCAGTCTAAAAACTCTGCTGGGGAGGTAATATAGTAAGAAAAGCACACAGACAACACAAATTTTTTAAGTGCTAATTTAAGTATTTCAGGAAGAGGTAGGTAGCTTATAAAGACATTTTACTTTTATTTTTGTTGTTTAAAAAAATGTTAATTTTTAATCATGGATAAGCGTGATTATTATGGTATGGTATAGGGTTACTATGCATGAACTATGATTTAAAAAAAAAAAGAAAAGAAAAAAAAATATTTATGCACTCTCGCGTCCATGGTTTCTCACAATCTTGCTGCAAAAGTGCACAAAGTATGAAAACTATGCTAACAGTTAAAACATGTTTGAACAGTTTGGACTCGCCTGTGCTGAGCAACTTTGCAAAGCACTGTGACTGGCAAAGCACTTACAACTGATAAAAATATCTCCCAACAAAAACATCAAAACATCAAAGATTGTTTTATTTTTTAAACACCATGTTTTGAAAAATCCATTTATTATTAGATTTTAGATCATGTATGAGCCTGTGTATCAGCTGTTACTATAGAAACAATAATGTATTAGAACGAGCGCATTAATAGTAATATATCATTCACGTTACAACCGGAACTACTGTCTGAGCCGTGCTGTTATACAAAAACAATGCACACCTTCTGACCAATCAGATTCAAGAATTGAACTGCACCGTGGTATAAAAGTCACCCCGTTGTGGGCTTTAATGCTGGAGTTGTTTGCTCACTGTCTCTGCCTAAGGCACAGGTCCTGGAGTACCCCCTGTCCTGCACATTTTAGTGATTTTCTTGCTTTAACACACCCGCTTCAGCTCAGGAAGGCCTGTTAATCATCTGATTCATTTAATCAGGTGTGTTAGGCACATGTAAAACACTAAAATGTGCAGGATGGGTAAACCAGGACCAGATTTGTGAAGCTGTGGCCTAAAGCACACAGAACTTCCAGTCGCTTCTTGATGGAGGATTTTGGGCAGATCAAATGAGAATATTTTCCACATTCTTCAGAATGGAAAAAATGCAGCAGCTGATAAAGAATATGAAGAAAAGCACAGAAATTCTCAGCATAAAAAATGTAGAAAGTAACAAGAATGTCTGACACACACACACACACAGGTCAATTAAATCTACTTGAATGTTGCACATATTTCAGCAGTGTGGTCAGTCTGGCCTGTTGTCTTGTCTGAAGGTGATGGCCAGGTTGGTTTTGAGGAGTTTGTAACTCTGCTTGGCCCTAAACTGACTGCAGCTGGCGTGCCTGACAAGTTTCACGGAACAGACTTCGACTCCATTTTCTGGAAGGTATGGACTGCTACATCCTTGAAGCTGGAACCCTCTAATGTTAGTGCTGTAATTTATATTATGCATCAGTTCTGCCTCATTGTTATTGACTATCATAGCCTCTAGAATGTGTTGGTCATTCTTACAATTTGTACACTCTGCTAATGTTACTGCCACTATAAGAATGCTAATTTAAATTGCCAAAAGCATTTGCTTGGTTATTGCATTTGAGTAGCAATATACTGCTCCCTAAATTAAGTGTAATATATCTTTTCTAGCACTTTGGTTTGAACAATTATGAACCAAAACCTAATTTAAGTGCCTCCCTGGTTATCTGTAAGCTGTTGGTCATGTTTCTCTTTGACATTTATTTAATCAGTGTGATATGCAGAAGCTGACAGTGGATGAGCTAAAGAGACTCCTGTACGACACATTCTGTGACCATTTGACAATGAAAGACATTGAGAACATCATCATGACTGAGGAGAGCCATATGAACAGCCCTGAGTGTCAAGTTCACATTGACAGTAAGACTGCACACACCAACAATTCCATCATGGCAATAATACAATAATAACCTAATAATAAAATCTGCCATTTCAGATAGATTAATGTTTATGTGTGGTCACATTCTGGCCTCTATGTCATTATGAAGTGTCACAAAGTTATCATGTCAATCAAATTGAACTGTCAGTGTGATATAGCCACCTTTAATGTGACATTCTTTGTTGCCTTGGAATTGTGCTTTGGGTCATTATCATGAAGGTGAAATTTTTTTTTTAATCTTCAGCTGTCTAACAGAGGCCTGCAGGTTTTGTGCCAAAATACATATTTTAGGTATTTCAAAGCCCCAGTTCCAGCTGAAGAGAAGCAGCCTCCTAGTATGATGCTGCCACCGCTGTGCTTCACCGTGGGTATGGTGTTGCACCAATCATATCTTTTAGAATTATGCCCAAAAAGTTCTAGCTTGGTCACATCAGACCATAACACATTTTCCACTTGATGTGGGGTGATTTAGGTGGACTTGGATTTTTTTTTTTTGAGATAGGTTTTTTGAGATCTGTTTAGACACCCTACTTGTAAGGGATAGGCTGCCATAGCCCAGGCCTGCCACCAGTGGGAGACAGAGAGCTGCCACTCAGTAATTAGTAGCAACCGGCTCCACCTGTGACTGGCCTATTTAAGGGCTACTTACAGGTTGCTCAAACACTCAGTCTTTACTTCTCCTTGTCGAGTGCTGTACTGAGACTAAGCCAGTAATTTGGTAAAAACTCCTGAGTTTATCTCTCAGGTTTACCTCGAGCTTTCTGGCTGCGTGAGACCAAACCTCTTGAAGCTTGTCTCTTGGGGTTTCTCTGGCTTTCTTCCTTGCTTTAAAAAAACAAAACTTGAGTTTACTTATTTCCTTCCTAAGTCAGTCCTTTCTGACCTTTTGTTTTTCCATTTACTGTTCTCAAACCTTTGGCTAGGCCCACCCCAGTTCTTTGTTTGTGCTGGGTTGGTAGCTCACTGGGCTGCACACTGGTCTTGCAATTCTCCAGCCCTACTGTAGGTTCAAACCTTGGGGTGACCCTTTGTTTTCCCCTCTTTGGACGTCTTCGTCCCTATGTTTGCTTCTCAAGGCGGAGCCCCACTTCTCTAGGACCATGTGGACCATGTTTTTCACTTGAAATTTGTTAAAGGGATACATTTATAAATTTAAAATTTATATCTGGAATTTATATATTTCTTTAAAGCTACTTTATGACAATGTCCATTGTTAAAAGTGCTGTACAAATAAAACTGAATTGAATTGTTGGTTGCCACATCACATTAAAGGTGGACAATGACCTGACATGATTTAACTTCAATTTTTTTTATCACAAAAACCTGCAATATTAACAGGGGTATATACAGACTATATGGCCAAAAGTATGTGGACATTTGGTCACCACACCCATATGTAGGCCTTCCCCAAACCGTTGGCAGAAATTTGAAAGCACAGAATTGTCCAGAATGTCTTGGTCTGCTGTAGCAGCATAGTGACATAGTACCTTTTGGCCATATAGTGTGTGTGTGTTCAAAATTCAGCATAGTACACAAAGTTTGCAGTGAATATTTTGAAAAGAGACCAGCCTCAGCGTATGTACATATGTGTATATATATATATATATATATATATATATATATATATATATACATACATAACTTATTATCTCATTACAATGGCGCCTATTAAGGGGTGGGATATATTAGGCAGCAAGTGAACAGAAGTTGATGTGTTGGAAGCAAGAAAAATGGCCAAGCGTAAGGATCTGAGCAACTTTGACAAGGACCAAATTGTGCTGGCTAGATGACTGGGTCAGAGCATCTCCAAAACAGCAGGTCTTATGGGGTGTTCCCGGTATGCAGTGGTTAGTACCTACCAAAATTGGTCCAAGGAAGGACAACAGGGTCATGAGCGCCCAAGGCTCAGTGATGCGCGTGAGGAGTGAAGGCTAGCCCATCTGGTCCGATCCCACTGAAGAGCTACTGTAGCACAAATTGCTGAAAAAGTTAATGCTGGCTATGATAGGAAGGTGTCAGAACACAAAGTACATCACAGCTTGCTGCGGCGTATGGGGCTGCGTAGACGCAGACTGGTCAGGGTGCCCATGCTGACCCGTTCACTGCCGAAAGCACCTACAATGAACACGTGAGCATAAGAACAGGACCGTGGAGCCTGGTCTGACAAATCATGTTTTCTTTTCCATTATGTGATGCGTGTGCATCACCTACCTGGGGACGAGATGGCACCAGGATGCACTATGGGAAGAAGGCAAGCCATCAGAGGCAGTGTGATGCTCTGGGCAATGTTCTGCTGGGATTAATGTGGATGTTACGTTGACAAGTACCACCTACCTAAACATTGCTGCAGACCAAATACACCCCTTCATGACAAATTTCGATCATAGGCAGCATTAACTTTTTCAGCAATTTGTACTACAGTAGCTCTTCTGTGGGCATCAATGGACCTTGGGCGCCCATGACCCTGTCACCGGTTCACCAGTTGTCCTTCCTTGGACCACTTTTGGTAGGTACTAACAACTGCATAGCGTGAACACCGCACAAGACCTGCTGTTTTGAAGATGCTCTGACCCAGTCATCTAGCCAGCACAATTTGGCCCAAATTAAAGTCGCTCAGATCTTTACGCTTGCCCATTTTTCCTGCTTCCAACACATCAACTTCAAGAACCGACTGTTCACTTGCTGCCTAATATATCCCATCCCGTGAGAGGTGCCATTATAAAGACATAATCAATGTTATTCACTTCATCTGTCAGTTGTTTTAATGTTATGGCTGATCAGTATATAGATGTATAGATGTATAGATAGATAGAGAGATTTGTGTGTGTGTAAAAAATAATGTATAGGGTTAAAATATTTGATCTCACTCTGTTTCTTTGTCCTCAAAGCAAGCCCCATGCAACAAGTCAAGCATACATGTGTGCGAAAGAGCTTGATTTGTGCCTTCGCCATTGCATTCATCATCAGTGTCATGCTTATTGCAGCCAATCAGATGCTTCGACGAGGGATGAAGTGAGTGAGTCAACCTCCCCATCTCTGTCGCGTCAGTAAATCTAGTGTAGTCATTTCTATGTTCCCCTTCATGTTTAAATTTTTTGCAGCTCACATACTGACACTGGTGTAAAGAAAGAGATAAATTAAGACAAGGATAACTGTAGGCTTTATGTAGCCTTTAGGCCCTTACCTTTTTTGTGTCATTTAAAAATTAGTGAATATTAATGCAAGTAGTTATAGTCATATTAAAGCATGTGTGTATTATTTCGTCATTATATAGATACAATATCTATATGTTGCTTAAACATGTTTGAAGTAACTCATGGTTTTGTAGCAAACAAAAAGAAGCAGTTGGATGGATTTGCATGGATTTGCAGAATCTCCTAGGGCTTTTCCAAAAACCCTGGTCATCATCCAGAGCTGAGGTCATTGTACTGGCAGGCAGGGTTAGCAAGGGTAGATCTATCCAAGTTAAAACACAGCCAGAGGTCAAAAACCAGCAGATACAAAATACACACTGAAAATTATAAAACGAGGAATATAGAAATCAACTAAGAAAAAGACTAGGAAACAACAAATAAATGGCTCAGAATTGCTGCACAAGCACATGCATGACTACAAACATGGTATATTTACATCTGTTAAAAAGAACACAAAAAGACAAATGACAAGAAACAGGTGGTAACCATAAATAGGGCAGTGAATTAGAAGGGATCTTCAGGGTGCAGAGACTTCAAGGTCCAGTCAGAGCCCCTCTGGTGTTGTTGCAGAAATGTAAACTTGCTCATTATATGTTCCTTATATCCACATTTCTCAGGAATTTGTTTACATAATATTTATTTACAGTGCAGACAGAAAGCTCTGTGAGGTATGGTGTCACATGATTCAAACAAAATACACGTCAGAAAATCATATGTACTTATTTTACTTAAGCGTTTCCATAGGGACTAATTCTTTATCAGTGCAGCTGACCTTGAATATCATCATAGGGAACAACTGTCACCTACATGATAAAGGAGAATACTGGAAAATCTGTGTTACTAACTGAAAAACAACATCACTCAATCAGTTAAACATAAGCATTTTAAAACAGCGTATGTCGTGCTACATAGGTACACAATAGAAATATTTAGCTCTTTTTGTTTTATTAAGCAGTGCACAGCTTCAGGCAGCAGGAACGATCCATTTGGCAGTGTCTTCACAAGCTGTAGCGTCTTGATTTTTTTTATTTATTTATTTTTGTAAAGTTTGCCCTGGTTACTCTTTAAGAACAACTCTCAGGCACCTGTGACAGGGGCTATATGTGCTTTTGAAGTTTATGTCCGTTTGTGTTGTGGACATTCTAAGTTATACATTTATAGTACCCTTCTGTTTTATTTATCATTACTGTCATTCACTGTAAACCATGAATTACAACACAAAGGCCTAAAAGCCCCAAACAAAAAGCCTAGAAAAGAAAATAATTGGCCTTGCCATTCAAATACTTTCAGAGGAGACTGCATATGTACAGAATAAATTATTTACATATTAGTAAGTTAATTCAGGCATCAGTTTAAAGCTGCATTTCGAAGATGAAACTTTTTTACATAATGAATTTTCCAAATACAGCTGTTTTATCTGAGTGGGAAATCTGGAACTTTGGACCATTTTTGTTCTAAAATTCACTTTGGGGCTCTGGCTGATGCCTGGCACTGCACTGCCCTTTTGGTGTTTTACAGTCCCTGATTATGGCTATAACGTGGGATGAAATGACTCCTTAATTGATGAAAGTCTTTTTAATGTCTTGATAATGTAGTTTGCATGTTTTCAAATCTTAGTTGACAGCTTAGATCACTCATAATTTATGAAAAGGCATTATACTGCATAGCCATACTTCAAGAGGTACTTAGCCCAAAGAGGAATGAAAATCTAAATTATTATCCCACAAGAGACAAATTGTGGGAACTTTATGTATGTAAACTGGCCCATAAATATCTGAAGATACTTCATCAGATTGTTTTCGTAAAGACTCATCAAATAGTCTGAGCACCTGGAAAAACATAGCATACGTGTCAGATATCTTGATGGAATGATATTACCCTATTCTGATTATAAATATAAATTTGGCCATTCACAGTGCATCACGTCCTTACATGTACAGTCATATTTTGACCAAAATAATTTCTACAATATTGATTCTCAGGTTTCTTCTTGACATATTGATATTTTTTTTATGTTGTGTCTAATATTTATGCTAGGCATTAAAGGTTAATGGCACATTACAAGCAACATATCATGAGGGGAATACATTTCCTGTTTTAAATAAACTATAAATGGTAGTAAATAGTAATCATGTTGTGTGATATGATGTTTTACTTTACTTGAAGCATTAAATAATGCCATTCTTAAATAACTACAATATATTAGTAAAGAGTGCTTTATATTGTACACAATTCATTAATATTCAGAATTACGTTTGTAAAAATGCACCAATATGAAGTTGCTGATTCAACTGCACTTTGCAATATTCGCAAAAATAATTAGAATTTTTATTCTAATATTTATAGTCAAAATAAACATTAAAATGCACTAAGTTTAGATCTTCCGCTCCTGTGTAAACAGTTCTTCCAGTCACTTTTGTTTGTTTTCAGAAACATTTCTGAATCATACCAGACTAATATAAATGAATTAGATGAAATCAAATTGTGGTTAAATTTGAGATTTCATGACTCATTGAAACATTTCCTAAAATAATCATCTTTGAAGTTTTGAGGTCTGAGATTTACATCACTGGCTGTAGCATTAGTGCAGAACATAGATACAAACAGTGAATATTATGATGTTATTAATGAATTAATTACCGTAATTTATTGGAGATTATTGAGACATTATCGAAAGGCTGTGAAGACAGGCTTAATACAACTTACTAATATGCTTTATTTTACCTTCTTAACAGATCCTTGTTGAATTGGCCAAAGCTATTTATTCTGTTGACTAAAAAAGCTGATTTGACCTGTATACTTAGTAATAGAATGTAGTAATGAAATACTACTTGATACTACTGTATCTGATGCCCCCTGAAATGTATGAATAAATGAATGAATGAATCCAAAGTAGGCTTGACATCATATAAAAGCAAATGTTTTGGTTTTTTAAAAAAATATATAAACAGAAGCAATATTTCATCTAATAATATCTGTGAAATTGACTATGCATCTAGCCCTCACCTCGTTATAATGCATAAAATACAGGTTCCTCTTAGTTATCTGTACATAAATTATGGTCACTTAAGTCTCTATTTGTAATCTCTGTGGCTCACCAAAGAGAAACAGTGTTCTTATACAGTCCCCTCTGAAAGTATTGGAACGGCAATACAACCTCCACAGCTCTCTGGTCTTAATGTTGGTGTATCCTTTATAACAACAAGGATCTTCACAGGCGAAGCCCAGCGCTCAAACCAAGAGTAAACATTTCAGAGTTATTAACTGTTTAAACAGTCTAACAGGGCACACCTAGTCAACAAGAAACACCTGTCACTCACATATTCGAATATTTCTGATCACTTGAAAAATGGGTGGTCTGCCATCAAAGGTGCCATTTTCTAAGTTGTTTAACACATCTAGATTTAAATTTCAATAAAAGTTGAAATTCTGATCTGTCATCTCATTCATCTTTTGAGCTCAAACTCAAATGTCTTCAGTGTACTGTATAGCAAAAACAAAAGAATTGGCCTTGCCTTGCCAACACTTTCAGAGGGGACTGTATTTGTCTTAAATCTTAGGTCCAGTAACTCATTAACTTACTGACAATTGCTTGTGATTTAATTAAAACATATTCATGTCTTGTTTTGTTTTTTCCATAAAAGTCATAATAGATTCAGTCATAATTGAAGCATGTCTTCAAGTATCACTCTCATTATACAGTGGATATGAAAAGTCTATACACCCCTTTAAAATGCAACCAAGATCAATCATGTCAGAATTTTTCCCACCCTCACTGTGAAATGACAGTGTATAAAAATTAAGGGAAAAACAACAGAAAAGAAACATTCTAGGGGAAAAATAGGAAAAATAAAAAAGTTACAATAGCCTTGTTGCATAAGTGTGCACACCCTTTTATAATCGGGGATATGGCTGCGTTGAGAATGAACCAATCGCACTCACTGTCATGTTCAAAAATAATTATCATACAGCTGTCATCAGTGAAATTATTCTGATTAACCCCAAATAAAGACCAGCTGTTTCTGTAAGATTTTCTTGACATCTTCTTGGTTTATTCTGACTTCTGAAGCCATGGTCTACAAAGAGCTGACAAAGCCTGTACAGAGTCTCACTGTCAAAAGGAATCGATGGGGTCCAAAAAAATGTCCAAAACATAGTATGTACCATAAAACACCAAGAAGGCCAACAGCAACAAGTGGAGAGAATGGAGCACCACAGTGACCAATAACAGGACGTCCGTCCAAAATTTAGAAAGACAAAAACTTACCAGGGAGGCTGCCATGAGACCATTGGTCCGCATGTTTCATTTGGCACAGGTTTTACACCAGATGCCCTGCAGTAATATCTGACAAGTACAAGTACAATTACTCTCTGCATGTGACAACAATCTATTTCGCATTCTTCACACGGCTGGGCTGTGGGGTAGGTGGCTAGACGGAAGCCCCTTCTCACAAAAAACATTCAAGCCCAACTAAATCACCCCAAAACATGTGGCAAAATGTGTTATGGTCTGATGAGACCAATTCAAAAAGGTATAATAATTAGATAATTCCAAAAGGTATGTTTGGTGCAAAAATACCCACCACACCCACAGTGCAGCATGGTGGTGGCAGCATCATGCTTTAGGGCTGCTTTTCTTCAGCCAGAACTGGGGATTTTATCAAGGTGGAGGGAATAATGAATTGCTAAAATACCAGTCGATTTAGTGCAAAACATTCAGGTGTCTGCTAGTAGCCGAAGACGAAAAGAAATTTCACCTTTCAGCATGACAATGACCCAAACCATACATCCAAATCATCAAAGGAATGGCTTAACCAAAAGAAGATCAATGTTTTTGAATGACCTAGCCAGAGCCCAGACCTAAATCCAACTAAAAATCTGTGGGGTGACCTGAAGCGAACTGTGCACAGGAGATGCCCTCAGAATTTGATGGATTTAGAATGTTTTTGCAAGAAAGAGTGGGAAAATATTGCCAAGTCAAGATGTGTCACTCTGATAGACACTTACCCAAAAAGACTCCCCTATAAAAGTTTCTGATTGTTTTTCACTTTATTTGTATACTTTGCAATTACACATTAAAGGTGAGAAAAGATCTGACATGATTTATCTTAGTGCCATTCTTTTACTTCACAAAAACCTGCCATTTTAACAGGGGTATGTAGACTTTTTATATCCATTGTATATAATGTATAAGGATACTTTTCTTATATTTGTCAGATGGCTGAGGCAGAGCTATAGAAGACAGTTATACAGGGTGTCCCAGAAGTCTCCATACATAGGGGACTATGTACGCCAGCACCACGTCAGTTGTGCCTTCGTCAGTGGATGTTCATGGACATCCACTTCTCAGTTGGTCCGCAACAATTCCAGTCTTTTTGAATTTGTTAATAAGTTTGGCAACACTGTCGTGTGTGATATGCTTGCCATGTTTCCTGTTAAAGTCCATCACAACCTTGTGACAGCTTCCCGATCCAGCCATGAGAATGATTTCAATACGTTCTTTTGTCAAAGGCATTCTTAAAGGCTATCTGAAAAAATATATATATATATATATATGTGTATGTGTGTGTGTGTGTGTGTGTGTGTGTGTAGATATATAATATAAACTAAGTATGAAAAATGTTGTCTTTATGAAGACATTTTGCTAAAAAGTGTTAATTTCCCCTATGTATGAAGACTTTTGGGACACGCTGCAGAATGTTCATAATCGCATAATCTGGCATAAAAGGGAAAAAAGTAACGTTTCTAAGCTAGTAACTGTGAAGCTCAGGTACAGCATACAGAAATACTAGTGATGTCTTTCTTGAAGGTGCTACCTCTGAGTGGCTCACAGAGGTGTTCTAGGTACCTAGTTGCACACACTAGCATGGCTTTGGGTTCACTGCAACATTAAGAAAACTTGCAGTGTAATGTTTGTAAAACTGAACATTCTAGTGTGATTTTATTTTTAAAAATGTAATGTTGGGCAAGGGTTGTTCCCCAAATGCTAGAATTCACATCTAGTTGGTTCTTACTTGAGTGTTTTAGTTCATCTTGTGTAGTCTTAGGTGTTAAGAGACTGTGTTTTAAAAAATCTGTATTAATTATAATGTATATATCGACTGTAACCCTGAGAAATAACTGGCATGATTGTAATAATGCAGTAAGGCTTAAACCTGGCTATGTGATCTGCAGCATACGGTGGATATAAAAAGTTCACACACCCCTTTTGAAATGGCAGGTTTTTGTGATGTTGAAAAAAATGAAACCAAGCTAAATCATGTCAGAACCTTTTCTACCCTTATTGTGAAACTGCAACCTATAAATTAAAGTAAGAAACAATAAGAATCATTTTAGGGGGAAAAAAATTAAAAATAAAAACTGCACAATAAACTGGTTGCATAAGCATGCACACCCCTAAACTAATACTTAGCACCTTTAGATTTTATCACGGCATTCAATCTTTTTGGGTAAGGGTCAATCAGTTTGGCACTCTTGACAATCTTGACTTGGCAATATTTTGCCATTCTTCCTTGCAAAAGCATTCTAACTCTGTCAAATTGGCTGGGCATCTCCTGTGCACAGTTCTCTTAAGGTCACCCCACAGATTTTCGATTGGATTTAGATCTGGACTCTGGCTGGGCCATTCCAAAATCTTGATCTTGTTTTGGTGAAGCCATTCCTTTGTTGATTTGGAGGTGTGCTTCGGGTCATTGTCATGCTGAAAGGTGAAATTCCTCTTCATGTTAAATGTTTTAGCAGAAACCTTAAGGTTTTGTGCCAAAATTGACTGGTGTTTGGAGGTATTCATCATTCCCCCCACCCTGATTAAAACCCCACTTCCAGCTGAAGAAAAACAGCATTTTTTTTTAACCCTCTCCATATTTTTCAACAGTGAGATCAAGATGATGTCAAAATCTTAAAGGAATAGCTATACTTAGTAACAGCTGGGTTAAACAGTCACTTTAATTGATTGACTAATTAGTTTTTAACAAGAGTTTGAATGTGATTGGTTGATTCTGAACACTGCCACATTCCCAATTATAAAAGGGTGTGGGTATTTGAAGTTTTTTGTTTTTCCTTTTTTTTTTTTTTTAATCCCCCTAAAACATTTCTAGTTGTTTGTCACTTGATTTTTTATACCTTGCAATTTCACAATAAAGGTGAAAAAGGTTCTGACATGGTTTAACTTAGTTTCATTTTTTACATCACAAAAACCTGCCATTTTAAAAGGTATGTGTAGACTTTTTAAATCCACTGTATGTCTAGGGCAGTGGTTCTCAAATTTAGGTGCACTGACCCCCAGTGGGCCGTGAAGCATAGCAAGATGGTCTGGTTGTTTTGTTTGTTTGTTTGTTTGTTTGTTTGACTTTTTTGTGGCAGTGTTAGAAATCAAAATCTTAGCACTAAGCTTCCTGGTTGTAATGATTCTAATACTAATACACTATTTATGTCAGCTATTCAAAATATTTTCCTATGTTTTCAAGTTACTTGCTGGAATTCATTCTAATAAGAACCCTAACATTTGGGGTGCAAACAATAAGGTGTCTTAGATCAAAGATAACTAAAACCAAATCAGTCAAGTCAGCAAACCATGAATTCCATTTGATGTTCTCCGCATACTGATGATACTGTACTACTGGGGTTTTATTGATTGATGCAATCACAATGTTATCTATGCTAAAATGTTTGCAGCTGCACGTGTTTGTAATATTTTGACTAATATAATGTATTGTGTGATGCTTGTCAGAATTAGCATTTGTATTTAAATATGCAAACTTGTATGAAAAATTACTGTGAAGTACAGCTATATTTAATACACTTTAAAAAGATGTCAGGACATCAAAAACAATTCAATTCCAAAAATTCAATATTAATAATATTAGCGTTGTTTTTATTCATCAGCGTGAGCAATATTATTTCAACATGCATATATTTTAATACAGGTGAGACGGGTGTTGGGAGATAAATCTTTAGGTAATAATATAAAATGCAGTGACTTTATTTTGTTCATACATTTTAACCTATATTTTAGCTACAAGTGTAATATAAATCAAGATTTATATAGATTTAAATTTATAACATCTTTAAATTAACAAAGATGTCATCATATGGTAACCAAGTTAATATAATCACATGTAATATGACAGTATTGTTATACCATGTACATCTGATGTATGTCAACTGTATTGATATAACAACAATAATCTTAGAACTATAGTGTGCTAAAATGTGCTAATGTTACATGTAAATATCATGTGAGCAACTGAATTAAACTGGTTGTGTTCATTGGTTGCTTTTATTGAATGATTTATTGCCTGACAGTAAAAAGCACCCTGGAATGCTTTTTGAAGCAGGTGTACAAACTACTCAATTACAAACTACTCATTAAAAACAAGTGAATACATTTTTGCACTTGCTGTTACTACACAATCATTCACAAGGTACATAAATACATAAGCTTGAATAATAATTGCTTAGCAATTATACCCTTTTCTGACTTCCTTCATAATTCACTTCTGACCCTCTATCAACTCTACTCGATATAATCAGTCAAAATGATCAGCTCTGTTGCATTAAAATAGAACTCCAAGAACAGGGTTGGTGATCACTGGTCTATGCTTTAACATGGGTTTTTACTACAGGAAAATGTTTCTCCTGTCTTACAAACATGTCTTATGTTTTCTAATGTAGGCTGATGCTAATAAGACAATCATTCCTTTGGGCTGCAAGCAGCTTGCACAAGACCTCCAGATGTTATGAGGGGATAAAGAGACTCTGTGACAAGTCATTTGCCTTTGTCCTTTATCATAGGACCTGCAGACTGTAATAAATCCCAGTCTACTGTAATATATATCAATTGAAAATGGTCCTCTACATTGGATTTTTAATCAGAGCCATCAGATACACAAGGCATACAAAAGCAATTGACTTGCACTGGGGGCCATTGTTCTCCCAAAGCTTGCCAGTGGCCTCAACAATAAGGCCAAATACACTTGAAACAACAGCCAATTAAGCTAGCAACCATGAAAGAGGCTAGACTACAAATTCTTGTACATAACTTTATATTAATTACTTTTAGACAGAGACCTAGCAAGAGCAAGACAGTTAATGACATTCACTAGACATGTCTGGTGAAATAAATGCACAGAACACACTAGGGAAAAGCACTTTAAAATTTAGAATTTTCCCAGCACTCTCTGTCCTGCTTAAGAACATACCATTCTCTCAAATGACTGAAACATCTACAAAAGGACTCAGTCTCTGAAATGCCCCACTGTTTTCTGTTTATTTTTACCCCCAGAGCTATTAGTTAGCAGTACATTAAATGACAAAACTCTAACATATTAGCATTCAAAAACAAGCCCACTACCTAAAAACAAAAACAATAATTAATACAAGAGTATTAATACATAAACACATATACTATATGGCCAAAAGTATGTGGAAACTTGACCATGACACTCATACGTTGGCCTTTCCCAAACTGTTGCCACAAAGCTGGAATAACACAGATGTCTAAAATGTCTTTGTATGTTGTAGCATTAATATTTCCCTTGACTGGAATTAAGGGGCCCAAACCTGATCCAGCATGACAATGCCCCCATGCACAAAGCAAGATCCATAAAGGCATGGTTTGCCAAGGTCAGCACGTAAGAACTCGAGTGGCCTGCACAGAAGCCTGACCTCAACCCCACTGAACACCTTTGGGATGAACTGGAATGACTGCATGCCAGGCCTTCTTGAGCCTCCCCTCAGTAAAGCTTTTATAGTAGCTGCAGGACCACAAATCCCCACAGCGACATTACAAAATCAAGTGGAAAGCCTTCCCAAAAGAGTGGAGGCTGTTATAGCAGCAAAAAGGGGACCAAGTCCACATTCATGCCCATGGTTTTGGAATGGGGTGTTCAAGGACAGATTTTCATGTGATGGTCAGGTGTCCATAAACTTTTGGCCATGTAGGGTATTAACGTTGTATTCTGCACACAAAGTTGATTTCAGCCCCAGTCAGTATGGACTTTGCCTCTCCATCCTCCAGGATGCAGGGGCAGAAGTGATGGAGGGAGATCTGGGATGGAAAGCAGAAATGTTGGAACTTCAATACCTCTAGCTGCTGTTTCCTCCTCCAGTTTTAAAACACTAAAACACAAAAAGGCCCAGGTCATGTTAAAGAGGGCCACTGGTTTCTTGTGCCAAACTGAAGGATTAATCTGCAAGTCACTTATGAGGGGATATTATGAAAATGAGTGTGGTTGAAACCCATTTCGTGCTCATACATCATGTCACCTTTAAACTGACCTTCATGGTCATTTAAATGATAATGGTTTTAAATCAGTGGTTCCTACAGGTAAACAAACAATCAATCAAGTAAATAAAAACATAAATTAATTCAATCTTAATCAGTCAGGATGTATGTTAACAGGCCTCCGAAAATCATGTCATGGCTTCCACTAATGTGAGTAAAGCCATTTGACTGTTCTTGAATCACACTGAACAGGCAAAACCCTTTTATATTTTGATTAATAAAGGTAAATAATCAGGGTTGAACTGATTGTATTTTCAAAATGATACTGACTTTTTCATATTAACAACTGTAAAAGTTGAAAATGTTTTGCTATGATGACTCCCAGTTTTGCTGTTAGGAGCTTTTGGCTATTGACGTGCTTCAGATGGGCACATTAAAATCTGTTGTTTGCTAATAACTCGCAGGGACTTGTATGGTGAACAATGTATTATGTGAACACTCTGCATAATATAAGCCTATACAGATTTTTAAAAATATGCTCATATTTAACAAAGAAAAATGTCTAATAATTCATCTGATTAAGTTTTTATAGGGAGAAGAGTATCAGCGCTTTGTAACGGTCTGTAAGTTTTTCACCATGGAAAAAGTATTCAAAACAGGATCGGTTTCTCTGTAAAATGACAGGCTGCATTTTTTTTGTTTTGTTTTGTTTTATTAATTTCAAGAGAGACAGAAAAAAAGAAATGCTGATCAGGGAACAACTGTTTATAGCTGCTATATAAGTAAACTATCTTGTTTTGCAGACATTCCTGCAAAAGACTGAAAAAATATGATGTCATTCGTTAATAAAAAAAAAAATAAGTGCTAGCAAATTACTGTGGTATAAGAGGAATAAAACACTTTAGGACATGCTGTTATTGGAAAATAATTGACTTCAGGTCAGGTCAGGTGTCTCCTGTTTTGCTGCAGTCAAAATTATAACTGCTACCGCTAAATCATAGATGTTAGGACCTCTCCAGATGCTTTTATACGAAGTGATTTGTCCTGCAATTTGAACCCTTACTTCTGATCACCTTAACCTTACCTTAACTGCTCAGCTCCCACTGCCAATTTTCTGTCATTTATCATCATACTTGCAAAGTTAAAGGTCCCAAATTGGAAAGAAACTGAACCTCAAGAACCTGAGTGGATACTTACCTTAGTGAGGTTCTAGATTATTAAAAGCCGCACCAAATTTAAAATGCTTATGGTTTCCCAAAACACATGGCTTTCAATTAATTGCACCACTATAGAGAAACACTTTTAGACATGCCAAGCTATCCTGCTTTTCTAAGGATTCAGTACATACCTTCCTGATGACTGAGCTGCCCTCTTCTCTCTCCTGGACAGCCACTCCTCTAGTGAAGGTTTAGTGGTGGCTTCCTCTTGGTCCAAGTCCACCTCCTGCTGTCTTTCTTCTTATAACACAGAGGGATTGCTTATTTACTGTTCAGTGAATTTGTGAATATCTAAATTTCAAATGAAATAACATCTAATAATATCTAAACTTCAAATGAAATAATGTGTGTGTTGTCGTCACGAAAACGTCTTCAACCACTTGCGATCACATTTCATTAGTAGGGTGATAGTAGGGTTGCAAGATTCTGCCAAAAGTAACCCAATGTCACTTCAAAACTAGAGAAAAAATACTAACCACTACCAAACATAAAATAGGTGTGTTTATATCTAACCGTCAGGTGGCATTTCCTAGTTAATTAATGGCGCATAGACTAGTCGATTAACACTATACTCATTTTGCATTTTGTGCAGGATTTGCTCATCTAAACATGTTACATTTGCTTTTAATGAAATGGCAGAAATGTCCAGTGAATCCTATCTTATGTACCTGTATGGGCTTTATCAAACACTTCGATTGCATGGTAGCCTAGCAGTGGAGATTTTACCATTCAGTGTGATTTATAGCAGTCTTGCAATAATGCCATTTTTTTCAGGCAGGGCAATGACACAGTTGGTGGTCTTCACTGCTGTCTGGGGTGTACTGAGATGCTTTTGAGTTCGCACTACAAATATTATGCGTCCCAGACCACCTCCGATTATTTAGCATTTAGCTTCTTATTTAGCACTTTGAGGTGACAGAGCTTAGCTTACATGTGAGCCTATGTGGTACCCTCTACAAATCAACGTATCATGCTTACTTCCAAGCTGGGTAACCATCTGGACCAATTCATTTTATTCATCACCTGCCAACTTGTAAGAATTAATGGGTCTCAGGTTGCTTTCATTCATTTTGCAATGACAGAGTTGTTGTGGACTGGGAGTGTGTGCCAGCAGATGGTCTTAATCAGACAGAAGCTGCTGAGTGGCAGACACCAAAGACTTTTCAGCTAGGACAGAGTACGTAAATGAAATAAGGAAAAGAGTCTGCTCTTGCTTCTCTACATATTCAAATTAGTATAGATGCAAATCACTTGGTAGTATGATTATCATTCAAGTTCAACATTCTCAGTCTGCACATGTTTGTCTCTTCCAGTTTGAGCAAGTTTATTGGTTATGTTGAGCTCAAACCCCACCTACAACAGCCAAATATGCCTACATGCCCTTTTGCAAATTAAAAATAACAACAGGTTTAATAATACACTATATGGTCAAAAGTATGTGGACACCTGACCTTCACAACCATATGTGGTTCTTCCCCAAACTGTTGCCACAAGGTTAGAAGCACACATTTGTATAGAATGTCTTTGTATGCTGTAGCATTAAGAGTTCCCTTCAGTGGAACTAAGAGGCTTAAACATATTCCAGCATGACCATGCCCCTTTGCACAAAGCAGGTTTATAAAAGACATGGTTTGGCAAGGTTGGTGTTGAAGAAGTTGAGCGGCCTGCGCAGAGCCCTGATCTCAACCCCACTGATCACGTTTGGGATGAATTGGGATGCTGACTGTGTGCCAGGCCTTCTTGCCCAACATCAGAGCCAGACTTCACTAATGCTCTTGTGGCAGAATGAACACAAATTCCCACAGCCACATTCCAAAATCTAGTGGAAAGAAGATTAGAGGTTATTATAACAGCAAAAAGGGGGGACTAAATCTGGAATGGGATGTTTGATGGTCAGGTGTCCACAAACTTCTGGCAATACAGTGTAACAAATAAGGATCTCACCATGAATATGTTGCTCCAAATCCTTCATATCCCGTTCAGACATATGTGAGTACCGGCAGCTGGGGCCAAACACACATTGACCTGAAAGTAAGACAGAGATCTATTATCAGAATGCAGTTAAAGACAACAAAATTTCACACAGTGGTTAACAATTTACACAATTCTCCCTCTTAACCTAAAATATGTAATCAGCCGAGACATTCTTTTTTCTTGTCTTGTTTTGTACTGAAGTTATGATAGTTAAAAAGTCTACTTACCCCTGTTAAAATTGCAGGTTTTGTGATATAAAAAAATTTGAACCAAGATAAATCATGTCAGACCTTTTTAAACCTTTAATGTAATATAGCAACCACCAAAATTCAAGTGAAAAACAAATAGAAACATTTAGGAAAAACAGAAAAACAAAAAACTTACAATAACCTGGTTGCACAAGTGTGCACACCCTTTTATAATGGGGCATGTGACTGTTCTCAGAATTAACCAAATCACATTCAAACTCATGTTCAAAAGCAATTATCATACATCTGTCTTCAATGAAGTGATTCTGATTAACTCCAAATAACGATCAGCTATTTCTGTAGGATTTTCTTGACATTTTCTTGGTTTTATCTGACTGCTGAATCCATGGTCTGGAAAGAGCTTACAAAGCATGTACAGGATCTCAGTGCTGAAAGGTATTGATCAGGACAGAGATACAAAAGAATTTCCAAAACCTTATTCCTACCATACAACAATATAAAGACCATCATCAACATGTGGAAAAAATGGGACACCAAAGTAACATTACCAAGAACAGGACATCCCTCCAAAATTGAAGAAAAGACAAGGGTTCCGTCTCAATCAGCTCCCTAGGTCGTGAATCAGTGTATCGTTTACACGAGTTCGGGCACTTTTAAGGACCCTGGCTCACTACACATTGGGAGACTGATGACTCAATTTCTGGCGAAATGACTATGTATTCACCTTTTAAAACTTCACCACTGGCATCAACAACAGGCAGTATCGATATTTTTCTGACATTATATGTCATATAAATTTGTTCGCCTAATCACACACGTTTCTGTAATGGTACTGCAAGCAGGATCGTAGGCTAGCTAGTGGATTTTTTTTAAATCATTAAACACTTAAAAGTCATTAGACTCAAACAAACTGTATAAAGAACATCAAATAAAGTTAATATTGCTAATGTAAGTAATCATTTGAGAGCTACAACAACGATAGTAAGCTACTTACATTTGTAGACGAAGTCAGCTGAGAGTTCGTCCGCTATTTTTTTTTTTTTTTTGAGCTGAGAGGCTTCAGAAAATGTGACATCAGTTTCCAGTAAGGGAACATAGTGAGCATCGATATTCTCTGGTTTTTGCGGTGCATTGTGGGATTTTTTTAGGGAGCGAATGTTCCAGTGCAGTATAAGGATTTTTTGAGACAGCCCTTAAAATGGCCGACTCCCTGATCAGTGCCCTGACTACTGAACTAGGGAACTGACTGAGATGCACCCAAGAAGAAAACTTATCAGGGAGGCTGCCAAGAGACCTATGGCAACATTAACGGGGGCAGTCGTGGCCTAATGGTTAGAGTCTCGGACTTGTAACCCGAAGGTGAACCTGAAGGTCATGGGTTCGAGTCTCAGGTCCAGCAGGGATTGTAGGTGGGGGGAGTGAATGACCCCCTCAATACCACGACTGAGGTGAGACCCTTAAGCAAGGCACCGAACCCCCAACTGCTCCCTGGGCGCCGCAGCAAAAAAGGCTGCCCAATTCTGAGTATGGGTCACCATACTTGGCTACACGTCACTTCACTTCAAGCAGCTGCAGGAATATCTGGCAAGTACTGGTCACTCCATGCCTGTGACAATAATCTTTCGTATTCTTCATATCTGGGCTATGGGGTAGGGTGGCTAGATGGGCATAATTCTAGATATGTTTGACACAAAACAAGACAGCTTATCACCCAAAGAACACCTTACCCAAGGTGAAGCATGGTGGTGGCAGCATCACACTATGGGACTGCTACATCTATTTTGGCACAAAACTTTCAGACCTCTGTTAGTTGAAGTTGGAGAAATATTTCACCTTCCAGTGTGACCCAAAGCACAAATCCAAGTCAATAAAGGAGTGGCTTTGGAAGAAGATGATCAACGTTTTGGAATGGCCCAGTCAGAGACCTGATCTAAATCCTACTGAAAACCTGTGGAATGACTTGAAGAGGGCTGTGCACAGGGCATCTCCCCGCAATTTGATAAATCTGGAGCTTTTTTGTGTGGAATAATTTTTTTTTTTTTTTTAATTAAATCAAGATGTGCTAAGTTGGTAGACTCTTATCCAAAAAGACTGAGTGCTGCATTACAAGCAAAAGGTGCTTTAACAAAATAATAGTTAAGGAGTGTACACACTTGTGCACCAGGTTATTGTACATTTTTCTTTTTTTCCCCTAAAAAGTTTCTACTTGTTTTTGACTTCAACTTTGTTGGTCGCTATAACACAGTGAAGGTGGAAAAAATATCTGACATGATTTATCTTTATTTCATTTTTTTTTTTACACATCACAACACCTGCAATTTTAACAGAGATGTTTAGACTTTTTAGTATCCACTGTAGGTCTGGTCACGGATCTGTGTGGAAATGCATCACAACAACTGTGCCTGATTCTCCGGGAGCTTTACCTGTCTGCAGAAACTTCCTGCATGCTTGTTTTGCTCTCTCGTCCTGAAGAATTGCAGCTGCATCTACAATACAGATATCGGGTATCAGACATAACATACCGAAACAGAAAAGACTAAGCAAAGTCGTGAGCGGGTTATTAGCGCACACTGCTCACGCAATGCTCATTACCTCGGAAGTTGTCGAACCAGGCTTTTTTGGCTCTGTGGTGCTGGACGCCATTCAGATGTTTCTTTCTGTTGTGCAGCGTGTCTTGGAAGCTGCGATCACAGTAATCGCAGTGATACCGCTTTCCCATTTCTCTTAAAATCAACTTTAAAAACGCACTGTGTTCGTCTTCTTCTTCTTCTTGGTTTTTAACGGCGGCTGGCAAGCAGCGTAACAGGTGCATTACCGCCACCTTCTGCTCCGGAGTGTGGAACAGACAGTGATTTATATTCCATTTATCAGCCCCGTGATAATAAAATCAAAGAAAGCTTTACTATTAATTTCACTTGACCATTTTATTAAAACCTTAAAATTTTATTCTTGAATTCCATTTTTCTTTATTTCTTCTATCATACTGTTCCTTTCTTGTTCATACTTAATACATTCAAGAACGAACTGTCTATAATCAGCTGTCTTGCTATCTCTCACAGAACAACCTCCAAGATCCCAATCAGTCTGGCTTCAAACCGGCACACTCCACAGAGACTGCCCTTTTGGCCGTCACTGAGAAGCTACATGCCACTAGATCAGCCAAACTGTCTTCAGTTCTCATCCTCCTTGACCTTTCAGCAGCGTTTGACACGGTGAACCACAAGGCTCTCTTGTCCACCCTCATGAGCCTAGGAATTCACGGTGCAGCATGGCAATGGTTTGCTTCCTACCTGGAAGGTCGGTCATATCAGGTGACATGGAGGGGATCCACATCTGCTCCCCGCAGACTCTCCACTGGTGTCCCACAAGGCTCAGTACTTGGTCCTCTCCTGTTGTCCCTCTATACTCGATCTCTTGGTGCAGTCATATCCTCACATGGGTTTTCATACCACTGCTATGCTGATGACACTCAACTCATCCTCTCCTTCCCTCCCTCAGACTCTCATGTTTCTGCTCGGATATCAGCATGTCTGGCAGATATCTCATCATGGATGACAGCTCATCAGCTGAAACTTAATCCCACCAAAACTGAACTGCTGTTCATCCCAGGTGATTCATCCCCATCTCAGGATCTTGCAATTTCCCTAGACAATTCTCTGATCTCGCCTTCGGTTACTGCACGCAACCTTGGGGTAACCATGGACAATCAACTGTCCTTCTCCTCTCACATTGCTAATCTAACATGCTCATGTCGATTTCTCCTTTATAACATCAGAAGAATTCGTCCATTTCTTTCCACACAGGCCACTCAGGTGCTTGTTCAGTCCCTTGTCATTTCAAGACTGGACTACTGCAACTCACTCCTGGCAGGTCTGCCTCTGAGCGCCATTCGTCCTCTGCAACTGATCCAGAATGCAGCTGCACGATTGGTTTTCAACCTTCCTAAATTTTCCCACACCACCCCATTGCTACTCTCCCTCCACTGGCTTCCTGTAGCTGCCCGCTTCAGATTTAAAACACTGATGCTTGCCTACAAAGCCAAAAACGGACCAGCACCCACTTATCTCAAAGCACTTATCACACCTCGCACTGCACCACGCTCCCTCCGATCCTCTAGCACTGCTCGACTGGTCCCACCATCTGTCAGGGTACAAGGAAGGCATGCATCGAGACTCTTCTCTGTTCTGGCACCAAGGTGGTGGAATGAACTTCCCCTAGATGTTCGAACAGCTGAGTCACTGGCAGTCTTCAAACGACGTCTAAAGACTTACCTCTTCATAAAATACTTAAATTAGCACTTTCACAAAAAAAAAAAAAAAAAAAAAAAAAAAAAAAAAAAAAAAAAAAAAAAAAAAAAAAAAAAAAAAAAAAAAAAAAAAAAAAAAAAAAAAAAAAAAAAAAAAAAAAAAAAAAAAAAAAAAA
>CM040480.1:10247931-10268840 GCA_022758105.1 Pangasianodon gigas
AAAAAAAAAAAAAAAAAAAAAAAAAAAAAAAAAAAAAAAAAAAAAAAAAAAAAAAAAAAAAAAAAAAAAAAAAAAAAAAAAAAAAAAAAAAAAAAAAAAAAAAAAAAAAAAAAAAAAAAAAAAAAAAGCACCTCCCCAACAGAGTTTTGGACTGATGGTATTCCTAGTTTGTGACCTAGTGAGCCAATATCAGAATGTATTTTTGATAGACTTCAAAGCACTATTGTAAGTCGCTCTGGATAAGGGCGTCTGCCAAATGCCATAAATGTAAATGTAAATGTCAAGAATCACATGAGGTATTGTTTCTTCAACATGACATTGTTCACATAACCCATTTGGATGTTTCCCTATAATTTTAAGTGTGCTATTTAAATTTGAATGACCTAACATTATTCTATTATAAATAACCTCTTCTTTCCTTGATTTACCTATATATTTTATCTTTTGATTTACTTAATTAATTAATCTACCCTTTTTCCCATTATTCCACTTTACTTGCCATTCTTCAATCACTTTACTCCAAATTAAAACCTTAATCTCTGACTTACTTAATGGAACTTGAATCTCTATGATTTCTCTCTGTAACGCTTGTTTCGCTAATTTATCCTCTTCTTCATTTCCCTTTATTCCTATGTGCAGGAATCCATATAAAACTGACTGAAATATTATTTTGAACAATTCTTGAGTGTATTTGTAAAATACTAAAGAGAATATCTTGGTGGCTAGATTTAAAAGATCTCAAACTCTTTAAGACTGATACTGAGTCATTCCCAGGTTTATGTTCCTTTACCCACTGCAATGCCAAAAGAATTGCTACCATTTCTGCAGTATAGACTGCCAAATGATTTGAGGTTCGCTTTATTCCATTGATTCCACTACCTGGAACTACAAAAGCAACCCCAGTTGTCTGACACTCTGGATCTTTTGATCCATCTGTATATATTTGTATATACTGGGTATATTGGTTTCTGACATATACTGAAAATGCAGATGACAGGTCTACTTCTCTTTCTGCTTTTTTGACTTCCAACAAATGCAAATCTATTTGAGGTGTCACATAAACCCATGGTTCATATTCCGGAATTAAAACTGTTGGGCTTATCTTGATACTATTTACCTGCATTTCTTCTACATATATTTTACTCCTCCACCCAAAACTTATTCTACACCTTTTATTTTGTTCGCAGCACTTCTGTAAGACCATTTTCATAGGATGTTCTTCTTTATGCCCCTGGAGGTTAGCCCAGTAGTTGATCATTAATTGTTTCCTTCTAATTTCTAGTGGCATCTCTCCTAACAAGACTTGTAAAGCTGGAATGGGTGTCGTCTTTACTGCTCCACAACACTGTCTCATAGCTTGAGCTTGTATTTTATTGAGTTTTTCCAACAAGTTTTTTGAGGCTGAATCATATACCACACTACCATAATCAAATATAGACCAGATCAGTGCTACATAAATAGTTTTTAATGAAGAAAAACTTGCCCCCCATTCCACTCCACTTAAACAACTCATGACATTTAACACCTTCTGACGTTTCTCAACCATTTTGTTTATATGTTCTGCCCATGTAAGTTTCGTATCAAAATAAATACCTAAAAATTTAAAAATCTTCACCCTCTCCAACGATCTCTCATACATCTTCAAACTCACTTCTGGAACAACCCTCTTCCTAGAAAAAATTACGGTTTTAGTTTTCTCCACTGAGAATTTAAATCCCCAATCATATGCCCATTCTTCTACCTTTCTAACTGCTTCTTGCATCTTCCTATTAACATACAAAATATTCCTTCCCCGTCATCTGCAAAAAGAGATCTCCCTATATCTTGATTTACTTGATTAAAAACATCATTGATCATTATAGAAAAAACTAATGGACTTATTACACTCCCTTGTGGAGTTCCATTTTCTGTCTGGAATATATTTGACACTTCATTCCCTATTCTTACCTGGATACTTCTGTTCGCTATAAAATCTTTCATCCAATTGTATATTCTCCCACCAATATTCATCATTTTTAGTTTTATCAAAAGTCCCTCTCTCCACATCATATCATACGCCTTCTCGACATCGAAAAATACTGCTGTTACTGATTCTTTATTTATCTGTGCTTTTCTAATTTCCAACATTCAGAAACCAACATTCAGAAACCGTTTTGGAGAAATTTTGACCCACTCTACTTTACAACATTGCTTCAGTTCATTGATGTTCAAGGGCATTCGTTTGTCTTGTGTAAATTACACATCACTACACTCCGTCCACCAGGTGGCGCCGTCCGTCTCCTTGCGCCTCTCGAGGCAAACTCTTGTTTGTTTTTAGCCACAAGTAGCGTGATGGAGGCAGCTTGACTTCCCCCATGCGTCTGAGACCTCTGGAGTGACCTGCATTAAACGGGGTTCCAAGTTTTATCTGTTGTTGCGTTTAAAACTTGATCCATTTTAAGGCGTAAAGTCGATGGCGAAGAACACACTGTCCTCCCGCTTCAGGAAGGTGGACGTGGACGAGTTCGATGAGAATCGCTTTGTAGAGGAGCAGCAGGACGAAGCGGCAGAACAGCAAGGACCAGATACAGCTGAGGTGGACGATCTTATCCGACAATATCCTTTCAGAATGGTTAGTCATTTGACAATATATTTTTAAATAAGCGCAACCCGTACCGCATAAACCTGCACATTCTGGTTCATTATGTTGCGTACAGCATGTGATTGTCCACACATCGTTCATGATCATTGTTTTGGTGTGATCTTTGCACTCCTGGTTTTCAGCAGCTTTAATCTCGTTCGGGGTTTTTTTTTTTTTTTTTTTTTTTTTAGTGAACTAGACAAATGGAAAGTATGGAAACTGTCATAACATTAAACAGAGTCACAGCGTGATGATTTTCCTGCTCTAAAACATCCACTGAACTTGATCATGAGCTGTGGAGTTGAATCAGGTGCTGGAAATGACCAGACTGTGCTGCATTTTTGGATGCCATAGAGAAGCGCCCGTAACAGATCGAAAACCAGTTTAAAAAAAAAAAAAAAAAGGGGGTGAAATTCAATCCTCAAAACTGTATTGATTATCATTTGCGAGGTGCGGACAGCGTGTCACAATCAAAAGCAAAATCCTCATTGCATGGGTCTTACGTGGCTTGGAGTCCTTAATGAAGAACAATCTGCAGATTTTTTGAAATGAAATGCTGACTTGATGGCAGAAGTACGTGTATTTTCCCGTTGCACTGCATTTCCCTCTGATCAGTGCGTTACAATACTGCCACGGTGAAATGCAGTCACTGTCCAGTCATAACCTTAAGCTATACTCTGGGGAGAAGGGGAGAAGGACCAGAAAGCCACATTGTCCAGCAGGTCTTGCTGTCCATCTAAAACAAGGGTCTTCAGTCTTATCCGCAAAGGGCCGGTGTGGCTGCAGGCTTTCATTCCAGCCAAACAGGAGGCACACTTGTTAGTTGACTGCTTTTCAGAATTATTACTAAAACTTGATAAAAATGTTAATTTGACTAAAACTACCTACAGCTCATAGCGAGAGTTATCAAATTCCTCAAACTTACTTTCAGCGAGGAGTAGAAATTTCAATCAGTGAAATTCCTGCCATGTTGATGTGTATAGATATTTTATTTTTAATATATATTTTGTGTTATGTATGTAAAGGTAAACTCATGTAGTAGACAGGAATAGGTTTCTTTTTGCACATGAGAGATGCTTGTTTTACAGAAAATTATTAATATGCATAGATATTATATGCTGGGAGAGTGGGTTTGTTTATGTTGCTGCCTTACAGCTCCAGACTGTCCAGTTTCATACTGAGCTTGTGTTACTGTCTGTCTGGAGTTTCACATGTTCTCCCAGTGTCCACATGGATTTCCTCTGGGGTTCTTCTTTTTCCTTCCAGGTGGATTGGCTATGCTACATTGCCCCTTTGTGTGTGATCTACCACAGAAATGGTTCTGTTTATACAGGAAGCATTGGAAATGCAAGGTACATGCCAGCAACATAGGTGCTTCACTGTAAATTAAATTAATCAGTCTCATTAGTTAATCAGTCGCTAATCCTCTCTAATCTCTATCTTAATCTCTTATTAACTTAGAATTTTAATTAGAAATTAAAATGACCAACTTTCAAATAAGTCAAAATTATTTAAACCTCAATTTTAGTTGAGAACAATAATAATCAGCGACTTGGTTTCTGAAGGCTTAGTTCTGAATAGTTTGGAATAGTTTGACTTCTTGCAATATCAAAGTAATAACCACAACAAGGCAACAAGATGTTCAGTGATGTAGCATTTAGTGAAATAGAAAAGAATAAACAACAATTAACTGTTGAACTATGAACCTAATTCTAAATAGGGACAGACAAAGAAGACTTGCGTGAGAGTGAGGGGCGGATGTGTGCGTGAGTGCGCGCTTGAGTGCGAGGGAAGGAGGGGAAAGAGAGCGCGCGCGTGCTCTGCTTTAGAGCTCGCGTGAGAGTGTGCGCGTTCGCGCTGAGCTTATAAAAACAAACCATGAACCAGGTGAGATACGTGGCCATGCCTCCAGGTATGTGAAACAAGGAGAACAATAGGGAATAGAAATATGGCGGGGTCTTTCAAGACTTGGGGTGGTGGATGGCCAGCGATAACTATAAAATATTTCCAGTGACAAAATAAGTCCCAAAGCGCAGTATCTTTAATGTGAATAACGCTACGAAATTTAGATCTTAGTTTTCGACATAAATGGAGATCACTGACTGACCGTATTCATAAGAACAGAGTGAGATCACATGCAAAGATAAGAGAGAGAGATCAAAGACGAGAAAAGATGTTTGCGGTGGTGCGCGCGATTCTCTAGTTTAAAAGAATACTGATTTAACGAAGTTTTAACGAAATTACGCAGCACAGTAAAACAATAGTGAACACTATCTTTGCTGCACAGATCAGTCTTAGGCTACGTTTACACGACAACGATGTAGTCAAAAACGGAAAAGTTTTTCTCTTGCGTTTTCAAAAAGTTTCACGTATACATGACAACGTTTTCAAAACGATTCGCGTTTACACATATCCGCGATAACGGCCAAAAACGCTGTATTACGTATGCCAGACCAGTAGTTGGCGCTGTCACCTTGTTAGTTGGTTGTAATATTGGTGAAGTAAATCCACACTTTGCTGAAGAAGCGTTAGCAAACTCTTGAGCAGCAACAACACTACCATGTACTCCGCCATTGTTGTGTTTGTTCGCGCTTGCCTTTACAATAGACACGTACTGCGCATGTCTACATACCTAACACGTACTGCGCACGCGCATGACGCCACCGTTTTCAAAGATTCCCGTATTGGGTGTTTACATGGAGACGATAACGGCGGCGTTTTCAAAAACTTGCACTTTGAAACCCGTTTTCAAAAATATGCGTTTTTAGTCCCCAAAACGCCGTTGTCGTGTAAACGAACAGGCAAAACGCACAAAAAGTTTACCGTTTTTGGCTGAAAACGTTGTCGTGTAAACGGCCCCTCTTATTTGGAATTCGTCGCGAGCACGAGAGCAATGCGGCTCGAGCCTTTGAAGCGTGTTTTGTGAATGGGCGCCGATGCGGCCTGTGAAAGAGTTGAACTTGTGCAGTGCAGTTTGTTCGGCGCCTATTCTGCTGTAGGTGAATGGCGATATAGCATGTTTTAGTGTTTTAGTCTTCACGTACATTTTGCAGGTTGATCCGTCTATGGATTCGCTTCGTGACGAAGTTCAGTCGGCTTCATAACTCGCGGAGTTCGGCTGTCCAACGAAGTTGAAAGCTTACCGTCAAAAGTGAAAGTAAACTTGCAGGGGAAAAAAGAAAGATAGAAACATGCGCTTGATGCGATTGATTTTATGCCTTTGGGAGAGGTGAGCATTTCTCTCATTACGAGCTCAGCAGGATTCCTCGCCTACTTAGTCGATCAGCCTAAGAGAGAACTTCTCTCTTGGATGCCAGTTGGACCCAGAGAGACCAGACAAAAGCTGGTGAAGTCCTTGTGATGACTCGCGGGGGTGACATATACTCGTCTTACTTACTTCTAGTTGCTGTAAAAGTGCATTAATAAACCTGCGCCCCCTATCTGTGGATGCCTGGTACCTACACCAGGATAGGCTCTGCAGCCACCGCAACCCATGAAGTGTTTGCTGATGATCAAGGAATGAATGCATAAATATGGAGCCTACATCATAGGTAATTAGCTGATTAATTGAATTAGGTGTGTTGGGAGCAGGGAAAACATGCAGAATGGGGTACTCCAGAACCAGGGATAGGAACCTGTGGTGTACATGATATTCCTCTAAATTCTGTTGTCTCATGTCTCATAAAGGTTTTTAGAGGAAAAAGTAACTATGGAAGTAACTACTAGTTATGGTCACTGCGGATCCAGAATGTATTCTGGAAACAGTGGGTGCAAGGTAGGAATACACTGTGGATGGGACATGCAATTTCTATGTGTCTGTTTGAAAGCATTATGGTGACACTTATTAGTTAGACCTAGTATGCAGCCTTCTTTTGGACATGGAGCATGTTAAGGGATGATTTCCAGGGCTTTGTGTAGACAGGCAACCCAAAGCAAGGGGCCCAATGTATGAACCTCTCAGGGTGTTCAAAATGTGTTTGAATATTGTTTACCCATAGTTGAAGTCAAGAATGGATAATGGCATAAGAACTGGCACCAATAGATAGGCCACCATCAGCTGCTTATTACTATAAAAATAAAGATGTTCAGCAAAACAGGCTGTTAACAAAGAATGTTTCAGAAAGCTTACCAGTACTACATTCATTTGAGATGCGGACAGTCAGATGTGTTTCTTTTTAAGCATGAGATTTATGGGAGTATATTTTGTTGCACAACCTACAAATAAAACAAAATCCACATATAAACAGTGAGTGATTCACAAATATAAAATGAGATGCACAAATATTTGATAATTCACAAATAAGTATTTGGTTCACAAATATATTTGAAACCCACAACCTCGCACACCCTGTGGTTTATTTGTGGAGTCAGCTGCATTTGTTTTTAGGTCGCACCATGTGCATTTGTGGAATGGTCTGCATTTATTTCAGTGAGTAATTTAATGCTGTCTATTTGATTAGCCAAAACACACATTAAATTACTCACTTCCTGAAGTCTTCCTTGTTATTATTATTATTATTATTATTATTGCAGTTACTAAAAGAGAAATTGCTGTGATAATTAATGCTTTTAATATACTTTCACATACAGTATATGAGTTATTTAGAAATGTCACAAAATGTGAATAAATCTGAAAAATCAAAATAAATGATTGAAAAATGTTTATGGAAATTGTAATAGGTTAACTGGTAGTTTTGACAAACAACTGCAGCCGATTCCACAAATAAACTACAGGGTGAGTGCGGCTGTGCTTTTCAAACATATTTTTGAACCAGATATTTGTGATTTCATTTTATTTATTTGTGGATTTCATTTTATATTTGTGAATCACACACTGTTTATTTGTGGTTTTATTTTTGTGGAACTTTTTATTTGTAAGTTATGCAACAAATATACCCCATAGGGGATTTAACCACGTAATGAATGTGTTTGCTTTTTACAGAGACCGTATTGTTGCCACAGTAAAGGCAGTCTGGCTATTGGCTTTGGTGCTGCAGCCAGTAATTGCATTCTTTCAGGCTGTATGTTACTATCTTGGCCTTTATTGTGGGATCAGACACTAAAAAGAACATTCTTGGCATATTTTCAATTTTGAGCCAGTAACTGCCAGACACGTACGTCCATTGTGGTGAAGTCTTCTGCTTTGCATAGGGAAGGTTTTTTTCTGCTCTCATCAGCCACTGAACCTGTATGGTTAGTTCCTTCTAGATGGTATCTCAAGCAATATAGACTAACCCTTAGAATTCAAACCCACAATTGACTAAGAACATCATGATACTAATAATCATTAAAGCACATTTTTAAAATATACTTTGTGAAGAAACATTCAGTTTGAAAATTAACATAACACTGATATATAAAATAGTTTCAGAGACAAGTCAAGCCCCAGCTATTATAAAACTTTACATGCAAATGATAAGCATCTACTTGTTGCAAAAATATATAAAATAAAATGAAAAATGAAAATATTATTTTCATTCTGTCATTGCTGGACACAAGCACTACTGCAGCAGAATTATTTGCCTCTACAGTAGCTATCTTGGGGAACTCGCAGGTGTTGAGGTTGTGTTGTTGATTTGAAATTAATCTAAAAATACAAGGTCCCTCGGGGCAGTGTACTGGGTCCCAGTAGGTTTTGTGTTTATTCCTTCAGGTTTGCAGCATTTGCATTTCCCTAGCATGCACTGCATTTTACTAGAACATTAGATTTAAACACAATGCCATTGTTAATGCAGTGATTATTTTAGGCAGGTTTACGCTAGTAAAAATATAAGATATAAGTATTTATCATCCTTAAAAGAACATCATGGATTGTTTCCACAAATTTGCTACACATTGAGAACTGCTACAGCAAGCATGGGGAGCTTGACTTTCTTCTCTTTTTTTTGGTCCCATGAGACTTGCTATTTTAACATTAAAATTTTACATTAAATTAACAGTTGGAGATTAAGTAGTGTATTAAAACGTTTATTCAAATTGTGACCCCCAGAACCCATCAGCTTGTAAAATCATTTTCATGATCTTTTACCTTCCCTTCCTTGCCCCTACACCTTTTGTGAAAAGTTTCTAACTAAGTTGTTGGTGAGCTGAGGAAAGTCTTCTTTGTAAGTTAAAATATTTTGGAACAGACGTGTTAAACAGTTGAATGTCTGGAGGCATTCTTTTGTCAGTTTAATTTTTTCCTCCATATTGAGATCCTCTAGTTCTGTATCTAGATCATGGAAAACATTCCAGAAAATGTGAGAGTTTTTATCATGACCCAACTCCACATTTGATGCTGTATGTGTGCTTGGGGAAGGGAATCACAAATAGACCAACTACACTGGTCAACCATAACATTAATACCACTGACAGGTGAAGTGAATAACGTTGATTATCTCATTACACAGAAAATTGCTGAAAATTTTAATGCTGGCTATGAAGAAACTTGTCAGAACACACAGTGCATCGCAGCTTGCTGCTGCAGACCGGTCAGAGTGCCCATGCTGACCCCTATCCACCACTGAAAGTGCCTACAATGGGCACACGAGCATCAGAACTGGACCATGGAGCAACAGAAGAAGGTAGTCTGATGAATCCCATTTTCTTTTACATCATGTGGACGCCCGGGTGCGTGTGCATCGCTTACCTGGAGAAGAGACGGAACCAGGATGCGCTATGGGAAGAAGGCAAGCTGGCGGAGGAAGTGTGATGCTCTGGGCAATTTTCTGCTGGGAAACCCTGGGTCCTGGCATTCATGTGGATGTTACATTGACACGTACCACCTACCTAAACATTGTTGCAGACCAAGTACATGTTTTGTCATGTTCCAAGTTTGAGGAACATGACAAAGTGTTCAAGGTGCTGACATGGCCTCAATTCCCCAGATCTCAATCCAATTGAGCTTCTGTGGGATGTGCTGGACAAACAAGTCTGATCCATGGTAGCCCCACTTAGCAAGGATCTATTAAAGGATCTATTGCTAACAGCTTGGTACCAGATACCACAGCACACCTTCAGAGGTCTTGTGGAGTACATGCCTCGATAGGTCAGAGCTGTTTTGGTGGCACAAGGGGGACCTACACAATATTAGATTTTAATACTATGGCTGATCAGTGTATATTTACCACCTCTATCAGAAAAAATTACATGTAATATTGCTAATCAATGAATCTTTTTCGTTCCCTCATTCTGTTCGCATTTTTCTGGCCCAGAAACTAGTTTCACCCTAGCTGGAACAGAGCAGCCATTCCCCTTTTCTCTAAAATGGAACTTGCAACGCATATGTTGTGGACTTTAAACATGACAAACTGCTTCTTTAACATGGTAAACTGCTTTTTTATGCTAGAGATAAATTAATCTTCATGTTCTTGAGTAAAACCATATTAGCAGGTTCCTTAACCTGCTGCAATGTACTGGAGACATGATTGCAGCTTTCCAAGTTGCACTAAGAAACCCTCCAATCAACAGCAAGAATCCAGCAATAAAGGTACAGCTTCTCTTTACAGTCATCAGTTAGGTTAAGTAACACATTTTGTTATCTGATTCTGCTGACTGTCATGGCATAAGTCATTATTTTTCTGTCTGGTACGCTTTCTGACTATCTCTCAGGAGAAAGCACAGGCAGTTGTGTTGAAGGTGCTGATGTCATTTAGGAGCAGCGACATAGAGCCTGCCGTCAAATCCCTGGACAAGAATGGCGTTGATCTGCTCATGAAGTACATCTACAGAGGATTTGAGAAGCCTTCAGACAACAGCAGTGCCATTTTGCTGCAGTGGCATGAAAAGGTTTTTTATTTTTTAAAGTTTCTTAACCTGTGTATTAAGAATCTTTTTGATCCTGAGATCATCTTCACTGAGGGCATTAATAGTTTCTTTCTTTGTGATGAAGATTGATTGATAAATAATCAGGAAGGGAGCAAACACCTTCTCCTTTGAAAAGTGGGTTTTATTGAGCATTCTGCTAATTTCCAACCAGTCTGAATCAGACAATAGGCCCCTGAGTGATGTCACTGTGACATCAGCCACGCCTCCTGGTTGCAAAAACAAAGTGGCAGACTATAGTGATTTTTAAGAGCAAGCCAGAATATGTTTTCTAAAATATGTTGTGCTGTTGGCTTGGAAAGGTGGACACCCAACAGAAGACACTTGTTACAGGCAATTAGGAGGTATTGTTGGTCCGAGGCTCTCCATCTTTGCAGTATCCATTTCATCTGAGCTAAGTAGCTAACTATCATATAAGTGAAGTTGGCTTGCTAACTAAGAATTCTTAAAATGCTTGCTGTCTTGCCTCTACAAGTGGGGTTTGGAGGAGAGTTTCATCAAACAAAACTTGCTTGCCTTTAGGTATGATGGTGCCAGCTTAATGTTTGGCTGCAATTCGGGTGTAGCCACCCGCCTGCAACAAACGTACCCAGATTTGATTGTCTGGCACTGCCTTAATCCTTGGCTTGTGTTAGCGGTTGGGGGTGCTGTCAAGGAGGTAAATGATGTGAATCATTTCACAGCATTTATGGATAAGCTCTATAGTCTCTACCATCGATCGCCAAAAAACTGTTGTTAGATTGCAGAGTGTGTTAGAAATGTTGACGTGAGTCTGCAGAAAATATGGAGGGTGCTGGATGTGTGCTGGGCTGCCAGCAATAATTTGAATCTCTCTTCTATGCTAAGTTGTTCTAGGTGGGGGGAAAAAGACAGGAAGCCATCAATGCTTCACAGATGCTAGAATTCTGTGGTATCTCCTTAACAATCAATCCAAAGTTTAGGCAAATAGATTCAGCAAAGTTCCTTGAATCACTCAGCAGGAACACTGCTCCATCAATGACAAATTCAACTACATCTGACAAAAGAAGCTTACTTGATCAATGTCAAGCACAGATGAAGCAGACTGGCCACAAAGGTCTGGAGAGGCCAGTATCAAACAGCTGGCCGGACAGTTTCATTTGGACAAGGTAAACACTTTTGAGGGATTCAGGGATTACAAAGAAACCAAAGACATTTCAGAAAACTTGGCCCTGTTACTGAATATCTTAAACATAATTCCTGTCAGCAGTGCTGAGTGTGAACGTGTGGATTTAGTTTAATGAACACAGTTGTGACCCCTCTTCACTGCAATAGAGAATGTCTCATCACTCATGTTTGTGAATTTGAATGGCCCACCTCTCAACAAGTGGAAGCTGAAAAATTACATTAGCTCAAGGATGACATGCAAAATCATGAAACATTACTGCAACACAGAGCAGCAAATACTGCAACGCACAGCACACAAACTCGACCTGCAGCACAGCCAGGGAACCAACAGGTGGCACTCTGGGAACTATTGGCTGACTAGTGACTAGTGTGATATTTTGTCACTGTGAATAGTTTGAACAGTCTTGTAAATAATTTTGACAGTTGCTTTGATTTTCTCTATCTGCAATGATAACATTGGAAATCCAATATATAAAATAAAGTACATTTGACTATTGATTGTTGATTAACTGTTGATTACTTAGTCATAATGATTTGTATCAAAAGTAGCCTACACCAGATAATTAACAAAAACAAACAATAATATGAATATTAATAATAGCAATAATAACAACAATAATTGTTATAAAGTAGGCTAGATGTAAGGTTATACGATTATAGTACATCTAGTCCCATATATGAACAACTGAACTTTGTAGTTTTTTTTTAATCACTACAGCCCTGGCAGTATTCCATAAAAATAAGTGGATAACAATTAACCAGTATCAGTTTGATTCCTAAATAAATTTCTTGATCGATTCTCCAGTCAGATATAAACAAGTAGCATCGGGTTTCTAGGCTACTCGGGCCTTTTTGCAACCAGGTTGCGCACACATCTCTATTCACAAACAGTAAAAGGGTCTTTTGGCTAGCCAAATGATTTGCAGCTAGGGATGGACTGGTATGAAGTATTCCTGGTTAATGACTGAAACCCAGTGTCACAGTTTTCAGTAGATCATGGTGTCACACTTTTGAAATGTAGAAATGCTGAAATGTAGTCTATTAGCCAAGATATGTTTGGTAATATCACACAGATTGACAATATGGTTTAGTGTGATGTACTTTAATTTATAAACGTGAACAAAACCCCATGGTGTATCTTATGTGATGTCATACTGTATAATTGCTGCCAATTTGAGGACTGAATAGGGGACTGATTGCAACTGTTATTGTGTCCTGTGCTCTATTAAGAAGATTCATTTTCATTTATACTGATAACCAACTGCCCTAATACACTTTTCTACATGTGTCTTCAATAAGCAGCAGTGCAGCAGATCCTCCTTTTTTATGCTGCCTCCTAGCTTTTAGCTAGCTAGTAACATTATGGAAGTAGTATATCTCAGCAGTAATTTGCAAAAAAATTAGTTAGCTGATATTGACTAATCCTCCCTATGATGAAATTAGAATCGAATCAAATTATTTTTCTAGAGGAATCTGGGCACTTGTTAACTGCTGGAACACAAAATGGAGATTATGTAGAGAAAAGATTTTTTTTTTTTCTGACACATATTTGTAATAAACAGTTCATATTTTATTTTATTTCATTTCATTTTATTTTATTTTATTGTAAAATAAGGTTTTCATTTGACTCACCCTTATAATTGTATACACAATGGGTGCCAGATGGGCTGATCTCCTGGAATTTTCATGCACAGTAGTCTCGAGTTTTTTTTTGTTTGTTTTTTTTTAAAGGAAAACCTAAAGGATACAATGCACTAAACCATGTATTTTGTGACCTTATAATCACACTCATACTCACAGCAGTCTGAAATCACATTATTTAGGAGTATGTTCATTCATATCAGAGTAATCATTTAGGAGCATGTTCATCTGTATCAATCCATCCACAGATTTACCTGTTTGTGACAGTGTATTGCTGTTGTAATGCAATCTTTCACTTTCCCCAGGCTTTTGCTGTTGGAGGACTTGGCTCCATCATCCGAGTTATGACATCCAGAAAGACCGTATGACAGTGAATCACAAACACTGCCTCAGCAAAGACTAGTTCTCTTACAGAAGGGAAAAATATTGTCATTGATTCATTCTTGACAGGAGAAGAAGTCTGTGAATTATTTTAAGTGGTGTAGAGGGCTGTGCTAAAACTGAGAACTGAGCTTTCTTTTCTTGGGTGGAAATAATAATGTGAAAGTACTGTGTGTGTGTGTGTGTGTGTGTGTGTGTGTGTGTGTGTGTGTACAAACGTATATACACACACACACAGATCAGCCATAACATTAAAACCACTGACAGGTGAAGTGAATAATATATTAGGCAGCAAGTGAACAGTCAGTTCTTGAAGTTGTTGCATTGGAAGCAGGAAAAATGGGCAAGTGTAAGGATCTGAGCAACTACTTCTTCTTAAAAAAAAAAAAAAAAACTTTGACAAGGCCCAAATTGTGATGGCTAGACAACAGGGTCAGAGCATCTCCAAAACAACTGGTTTTCCCAGTGTGTGGTGGTTAGTACCTACCAAAAGTGGTCCAAGGAAGGACAACCTGTGAACCTGTGACAAGCGGTGGGATATAAGTGAACAAATGAACAGTCAGTTCTTGAAGTTGATGTGTTGCAAGCAGGAAAAATGGGCAAATGTAAGGATCTGAGTGACTTTGACAAGGGCCAAAGTGATGGCTAGACGACTGGGTCAGAGCATCTCCAAAACGGCAGATGTTGTGGAGTGTTCCCAGTATGCAGTGATTAGTACCTACCAAAAGTGGTCCAAGGAAGGACAACTGGTGAACCGGTGACAGGGTCATGGGTACCCAAGGTTCACTGATGCGTGAGGGGAGTGAAGGCTAGCCCATCTGATCTGATCCCACAGAAGAGCTACTGTAGCACAAATTGCTGAAAATGTTAATGCTGGCTATGATAGAAAGGTGTCGGAACACACACTGCATTGCAGCTTGCTACATATGGGGCTGCGTAGCCGCAGACTGGTCAGAGTGCCCATGCTGACCACATCCTCCCTCGAAAGCGCCTACAATAGGCACATGAGCATCAGAACTGGACCATGGAGCAATGGAAGAAAGTGGCCTGGTCTGATGAATCACGTTTTCTTTTACATTATGTGGAGGACTGGGTGCGTGTGCATCGCCTACCTGGGGAAGAGATGCATTATGGGAAGAAGGCAAGCCGGCAGAGGCAGTGTGATGCTCTGGGCAATGTTCTGCTGGGAAAACTTGGGTCCTGGCATTCATGTGGATGTTACTTTGACACGTACCACCTACCTAAACATTGTTGCAGACCAAGTACACCCCTTCATGGCGACAGTATTCCTTAATGGCAGTGGCCTCTTTTAGCAGGATAATGCACCCTGCCACACTGCAAAAATTGTTCAGGACAAAAAGTTCAGGGTGTTGATTTGGCCTCCAAATTCCCCAGATCTAAATCCAGTCGAGCATCTGTGGGATGTGCTGGACAAACAAGTCCGATCCATGATGGCCCCACCTCGCAACTTACAGGATTTAAAGGATCAGCTGCTAACGTCTGGGTGCCAGATTCCACAGCACACCTTCAGAGGTCTTGTGGAGTTCATGCCTCAACGAGTCAAAGCTGTTTTCGCGGTACAAGGGGGACCTACACAATATTAGGCAGGTAGTTTTAATGTTGTGGCTGATCTGTGTTTATATATAATCACACACACACATACATATACTGTGTGTGTGTGTGTGTGTGTGTGTGTGTGTGTGTGTGTGTGTGTGTGTGTGTGAGAGAGAGAGAGAGCGAGCGAGTGAAAGGAGTTATTTGCAGAAAAAGCAGAAAATTCACACCAAAAAAAAGTCAAGGGGATCACTATGAAGTGCCTGTTACAATAAAGATACTGGATCTTCCTGTGTGGTTAGAGCCTTCATTGTCTCAACTCTGAAGAGTTTCAGTGACAATCAACCTCAATGCAGAATTTGTAATGAAACTAGGCTGAACACAGAAATGTTAAATGTGCAGTTTATAATGGTAGAAAGTGTTTCTAGAGCTATAATAACAGACAATTGATTTATAAAATTGCTATGCACTAGATCTGGCTAGATTTTTCATTTAAGGTTTCTATTTAAAATGTTCTAGCCCAGAAATTAGCCCAGAAATTAGCCCAGACATTAGCCCCTAGACAGAACAGATATCCTCAACATGGTCTCTTTTCCTTAAAATGCAGCACATGAGATCTAGTTTCAGCAGAGGAGGTACCTTCCGTTCATTAGAGTGAAGAGATCAGGTTGTCAGGTGCAATTCAACTCGTAGACAGCACAGGGCTAACAAAGAAAATTACAAACTGTTCCTTTAAGCTTGTAGAATGTCAACAGGTCCCAGCACAAATTAAACAAAACAATCATTTAATATTCTTAAATAGCATTTTGAAAAACAAAAATGCTTGGTTTGGTATGACATTTTTTCCTTGTCCTTGTTTTCTGAACAAGTACAAATTGGCAAAAGATATGATGTGATTGAAAACATGACAGTTGGAGAAAACAATTCAAGCTAATTGACAACTATAATACCCCTTAACTTATAAAGAAAACGTATTCTCATCATTTTGTTACATTTCAAATCATCCTGCTCCACAACACTAGGAACTGCTACAAAAGAAAAAACAAACCCAAGCAATCTTTCAGCTTAGGCATCAATGGCACCTTTTCATCTCACTACCATGGTGTATATGCACATTAACAATAATAAAGGGTTGACAGCTAGTTATCACAGATATTATGACCACATATGTCACAGTTTCAGCAGGAAAATGCCCTAAATGTAACTAGCCCACTTCAGTATTTTGCCATTTAGGGCCCATATTTTAGTTAGTCTCTGTCCGAATTTTCTTAACTTAATGCTTCTCATTCACTAAGTGCTACAGAGTCTCTGACTTACACAAGCGTTAGAAGATGACCCACAAATTTAGAGGGCTGTTTCATGTAACATCAGAGTCCCGCATGCTAAATCAACACCACTGACACATGCACACAAACAAATGAAATTTAAATGAAGGTTAAGCAGACATGACCATGTGGAAGTGGAGGAAATAGAAATGCCCTTTGTCTGTTTCCCAGTGCAGTGCACTCTAAACTATTTCCTTTAGTGATTTAAAGATATAATTTACAAGGACAGGTTGGTGTAGACACTGTGCTGTGTCTGCAAGAGTGGGTTCAGTAAACCTGGCAGTGACAGGATCAATTAAAACTCTTTACTTTTACTCTGCAGATGTGTCTGTTTGGCAGTGATTTGTAATTTTTGTGTCTGTTTGGTAGTGATTCGAGGGAGCTCAATTTAGAGATACAGTCCCCTCCAAAAGTTTTGAAACAGCAGCCAATTCTTTTGTTTTTGCTATACACTGAAGGGTTTGAGATCAAAAGATGAATATGAGATAATATATCAGACTTTCAGCTTTCATTTCCTGATATTTACATCTAGATGTGTTGAACAGCTTAAAACAGCTTAGAACATGGTACCTTTTGTTTTGTTGAAGTGATCAAAAATATTGGAACATGTGACTGACAGTTGTTTCTTGTTACCCAAGTGTGCCCTGTAAAATTAATTGATTAAACAATTAATAGCTCTAAATGTCTACTCTTGGTTTGAGCCCTGGGTTTTGCCTGTAACTACTGCATTTGTTGTTAAAAAGGATAAACCAACATGAAGACCAGAGAGCTGTCTATGGGAGAAAAGCAAGACATTTTAAAGCTGAGAAAAGAGGAAAGCGATCAGAGCTATTCAATAAGCATTGCGCATAGCCAATACAACAATTTGGAATGTCCTTAAAAAGAAAGAAACCACTGGTGTACTAACAACCAGACATCGAACAGATCAGCCAAGGAAAACAGCAGCAGTTGATGACAGAAACATTGTGAGAGCTGTGAAGAAAAACCCAAAAACAACAGTCAGTGACATCACCAACAACCTCCACAGGGCAGGAGTGAAGGTATCACAATCCATCATTGAAAAAAGACTGGGGTGGAGAGCAGAAATATAGAGGCCATACCACAAGATGCAAACCACTCATCAGCAGTAAGAATCAGAAGACCAGAATGGAATTCACAAAGAAATGCAAAGATTCTGGAACCAAGATTAACCTCTACCAAAGTGATGGAAAGGCCAAAGTGTGGAGAAAGAAAGGATCTGCCAAGTTGTTTAACACATCTAGATACATTAACACATCTAAATATCAGTAAATGAAAGCTGAAATTCTGATCTATTGTCTCATATATTCATCTTTTGATCTCAAACCCAAATGTCTTCAGTGTATACCAAAAACAAAAGAATTCCAATACTTTCGGAGGAAACTGTAGCTAAAAATAAGCTAGCAGATCTTTGTGTCACAGACAACAGATGTGTTTAAATCAGGCAGAAGTGTAAAGAGTCACTGATTATTTCCCAGAAATGCTATGTTTTCAGAAACAGCCTGCTCTGCTCATACATAGCCAGTGCATCACCTAAAGTACATGGAACAAGGAGAGTCCTGTAAATTCCACAGTTAATGCCATGGTCAAATGGCTCCATGACGCGAAAGAGAAGTCAGAACATAGATACTGGGGCCATGTGCTTTCTTAGGGTAAAAATCTGGTGGTCTCATGTAACAACTGTTAGGTTGGTAACTTTCACCACTCAACCAGTTTCATAGTACTGTAGTCAAGTTCAGTAAAAGGGATGAAAATTGTTACACTCTTATTTCAGACCAGCAATAAGAATTGCGCAAGCCGTAATGTTGTGCTGAACATGGCTCATAGGTTTTTTGTTTGTTTTGGAGTTTTATTTTCTGAGGATGTATAAAAACGTTTAGACAAGCGGATAAAAAGAGTCTGCCATGCAATGTCATTTCAGACTAACAATCCACAACGCAAGGTCAGACTTCAATAAATTGCAATGCTATCAGCATCACAATAAATATCATCAAGACTGAATTGAGAAACAAATAAAATAATGATCACGTCACAAGACAGACTGGTTTATACTTGTCTGCAGGACAGGCAGATTCTAATGCTCCATCTGCTCCATTCATGAACACTGCACAAACTTTGCAACATGCGGTGGTTCATTTTTTCCCCACACAGATGGACGGATACACCTCTCTGCATCAAATTTCTTTATATACAGTCAGGTACATATTTGTACATACATATTTGTACATTGACAAAATTATTGTTGTTTTAGCTGTCCACCACAGCATATTGGAGTTAAAATTAAATAATGAATATGAACTCAAAAGGCAGACTTTCAGCTTTAATTTGATGATATTTACATCCAAATTCGGGATTGCAGGATTATGTTTGATAAAATCCCTTCACAAGAGTTGGCCAGATCAAGAACACCCTGCAGGAGGTAGAGGTATCTGTGTCAAAGTCAACAATCTTTACCAGAGTAAATACAGAGAGTTTACCACAAGATGTAAACCACTGGTGACCTCCAAAAGAGGACGACCAGATTAGAGTTTATCAAAAACATCTAAAAAGATTGTACAGTTCTGGAACAACATCCTATGGACAGATGAGACAAAGATCAACTTGTACCAGCATGATGAAGAGAAGAGTATTAAGAAGGGAAGGTACCACTAATGATCTAAAGAATGCCACCTCATCTTATGGCGTTGGCATGTATGGCTCCCAGTGGAACTGGTTCCCTTGTATTTATTAATAATGTGACTGCTGACAAAAACAGCAGGATGAATCTGAAGTGTTTAAGGTTATATTATGCTCGAAATGCTTCAAAACTCATTTGACTATGCTTTACGGTGCAGATGGAAAATGACCCAAAGAATCCTTCAAACAAGATTTTTTTAAGGCAAAGAAGTGGAATGCACCTGACCTGAATCCAACTGAGCATGCATTTCACTTTCTGAAGGCAAAACTGAACAGAAAACACCCCAAGAACAAGCAGGAACTGAGACCGTTGTTGTAAAGGCCTGACAAAGCATCACCAGGGAAAAAATGCAGTGTCTGGTGATGTATTTGGGTTCCAGACTTCTGGCAGTCATTGACTGCAAAGCATTTGCAACCAAGTATTAAAAAATGACAATTTAATCTATGATTAAGATAGTTTGTCCAATTACATTTTGTAATTGGAAAAACTATAATAGTTTGTTTAGTGGTTTGTTGGACATATAAAAAGTGCTGTAATTCCTACACCGTTCACCTGATTTGGATGCAAATACTGAAAGCCCATTTCACTTCCAATATACTGTCAGTGTCAACAATAACTTTGTCAATGTCCAAATATATTTATGTACCAAATATATACATAGGAGAGAGAGAATCCCCTCTGAAAGAATTGGAACAGCAAGACCAAAAGATAAATTTGCGACGATTGATTGGAATTTCAGCTTTCATTTCCTGATATTTACATCTAAATGTGTTAAATAACTTGGAACCTTTGGTGGCAGACCACCCAATTTTTTAGTGAGCAAAAGTATAGGAACAGATAGTCTTCAAGCACATTAAAGTAAATGACACTTAATATATGGTTACAAATCCCTTGCTTGCAATAGCTGCATCAAGTCGGCGACACACTGACCTCACAAACGGTTGCATTCTTCTTTCCAGGCTTGTACTGCAGCTTCTTTCAGTTGTTTTTTGGGTTTTTTTTTTCCCTTCAGTCTCCTCTCAGGAGGAGGTGAGACTGAATTCAGGAGGTGAAATGAATGCTCAAAGTCTGGTGATTGACTTTCCACTTTTTTCCCCTGATGAAGTCCTTAAGTCATCATAAGTTGGCAGTATGTTTCAGGTCATTGTCTTGCTGCATGATGAATTTTCTTCCAAATAGATTGGATGCATTTCTCTATAAACTGGCAAACAGAATGTTTCTGTAGACTTATGAATTCATTCTGCTGTTACCGTCATAAGTTACACCATCAGTAAAGATTAGTGAGCCCGTTCCAGAAGCATCCATGCAAGCCCAAGCCATGACATTACCTCCACCATGCTTGACCGATCAGCTTGTATGTTTTAGAACTTAATTAAAGAGAATTAAATGTTTTAGAACTTAATCTTTTCTTTCTTCACACTTTGGCCTTTGGTAGAGGTTAATCTTGGTTCCACAACTTCTCTGTATTTCTTTGCTTCTTTGTGAATTCCAATCTGGCGATTCTTACTATTGATGAGTGATGAGTGGTTTGCATCTTGGGTTTGATTATATATATATATATATATATATATATATATATATATATATATATATATATATATATATATATATATATATATATATATATACAGTCAGGTCCATAAATATTGGGACAGTGACACAGTTTTGGTAATTTTGCCTCTGTACACCACCACAGTGGATTTGAAATGAAGCAGTCAAGATGTGACTGAAGCGTAGACTTTCA
>CM040480.1:10276112-10302697 GCA_022758105.1 Pangasianodon gigas
GGAACTCTGTAAAAAATGGCTGTAATTCCTAAACGGTTAATGCAATATTTTTGTTAAACCCCTTGAATTAAAGCTGAAAGTCTACGCTTCAGTCACATCTTGACTGCTTCATTTCAAATCCACTGTGGTGGTGTACAGAGGCAAAATTACCAAAACTGTGTCACTGTCCCAATATTTATGGACCTGACTGTAAGTGTGCCCTCAATTTTGACTAAATCACCAACAGTGTCACCAGCAAAGCACCCCCACTGCATCACAACTCCTCCTCCATGCTTCACAGTGGGAACCACACATTCAGGAACTGTCCGTTCACCCTCTCTATGTCTAACAAAGACACGGTGGTTAGAACCAAAAATCTCAAATTTGGACTCATCAGACCAAAGGACAGTTTTCCACTGATCTAATGTCCATTCCTTGTGTTTCTTGGCCCAAGCAAGTCTCTTCTGCTTGTTGTTCTTCCAAATTACTGGTTTCTTTGCTGCAATTCGACCGTGAAGGCCTGACTCACGCAGCCTCCTCTGAACAGTGGATGCTGACATATGTCTGCCACTTGAACTCCTAGAAGCATTTATGCGGGCTGTAATCTGAGGTGCTGTATATCGGCGGTTTCTGAGGCTGGTAATTCTATTAAACTTATCCTCTGCAGCAGAGGTAGCTCTTGGTCTTCCTTTCCTGGGACGGTACTCATGAGAGCCAGTTTCATCATAGTGTTTGATGGTTTTGGTGACTGCACTTGGGGATACATTCAAAGTTCTTGACATTTTTCGGATTGACTGACCTTCATTTCTTAAAGTAATGATGGACTGTCTTTTCTCTTTACTTAACTGAGTGTTTCTTGCCATAATATGGATTTGTACAGTAGTTGCAGTAGCACTAATAGGGCTATGGACTCTGTGCCCACCCTTCCTCTGCACAAGACAACTGATGGTCTAAAGCACATTAAGAATGCAAGAAATGTCACAAATTAACTCTTGACAAGGCACACCTGTGAATTGAAAACCATTCCAGGTGACCTCGTGAATCTGATGAGAGAATGCCATGAGTGTGCCAAGCTGTAATCAAAGCTAAATGTAGCTACTTTGGACAATCTACATATTCTGGGTTGTTTAACACTTTTTTGTTTACTACATAATTTCATATGTGTTCTTTCATAGTTTGGATGTCTTCAGTATTAACATACAATGTTGAAAATAATAAAAATAAAGAAAAACCACTGAAGGAGAAGGTGTGTCCAAACTTTTGACTGGTACTGTATATAAATAACAAGTTACAACATTTAGTATATTGCATCCAGCATTTGTTCTGGTTGTTTGTTCTCACCTACCTAGCTAGCATATAAAAAAATAGTCAGGTAAATATTAGAGAGTGTTCAGACGGATATCCAAACTGGAGTGCTGTCTTACCCGGAAGAGCTTGTGTAGTCGGAGAGTGGCACAGCAGAACACGAACCTGATCATCAGCAGCCTCAAAAACTCATCACCATAGAACTGCAAAAAAGCCTGATCTGGGATGAAAACACAATAATAAACATTAATTCATGCCCTCATTCTGCATTTATCCACTTGCTTAAAGAACTTGCTCCAGTTTATTTTCCAGTTTATTACATAAAATCCATAATAATTTGATAAGAAAATAACAAAGCTCTGATGGTCTGTGGTTACCAATGGCTCGAGAGCTGGTGAGCATCTGGCCAATGTCGTGAGAAACTTTGCGCAAAAACTCCTGGGCCTTTTCCCATAAACCCTGGCGCATACTGGTCAGCCCACAGACAGACAGAAAGCCCATTAGGGGACTGTAGAGAAAAAGAGTGAAGAGACTCCCACGCTGAGACTGGTCTAAAATGCAGATGACAACATTAGGGGTGAATAAGTTTTTTTTTAATTATGTTGAAATCAAAATGCCAAGATAGTAATGAAGATTAACCACTCAGCCTTAAAGAAACAATAAGGTGAAAAATCTAATTTACACAATTTTACATGTGCCCCAAATGAGATCGATCAGCTGAGATATGTTTCATGTTTGATGTTTCCTTCATTAATTAGATCATGTAACTAACAAGTAATGGAAGTCCTTCTCAAATTAATCTCAAATGACATCCTTAAGCTATGGAATCTCTTTATAAAATAGCAAGGAGAATTTGTTTTTTACAAATTTAAGTTCAGAGTGGAATTACAGTGCCTTGGTTGCTTCTGTGATGAATGCCATCCTTAACCAATTCAGTGACATTTGGTGGACGGCCTCCTCTAGGCAGAGTTGCAGTCGTGTCACATTCTTTCCGGTGTTTAATAATGGATTTAATTATTTTCATTGAGATATTTAAAGTTTGTTATATATTATTAGAATCAAACCCTAATTGATATTTTACCAGAACTTTGACCTAGGCCTTCCAGGAACAGGTGTATTCATAAAGAGACAACTAGTTACACCAGAAATAATTTAGAGGTTTCTCAGCAATGAAGGTGAATATGTATACAATAAATTGTACTTTAACTTGTACATTTTTTATTTGTAAATATGTTTTCAAAAAATATTGATTTTCCCACTTCAATATTATATATGATCTATTTAGTGTAGTTTAATGACATACAGAATAATTCAACACTTCACACTTGGGAGGCAGTGTCTAGGTGGGCAAGATATACCAAACTGCACTAAGGATTCATCATCAGCAAGTCTGTGAGACTACTGAAGAAATGGATGGGGATTGAGGAATTAGCGAAACATCACCATACATCTCCTGGCTGATTACATACATTTAGGGTAAGAGGTAAATTAGATTTTTCACTGAATCTTTCATTTAAGCAGTTCTTAACATTTATTTCCAATTATTTGGAAGTCATTTGAAAAATCCCACTGCTTGTTTAACATTCGATGCATACCCACTATCAGAGAAGAAAACAACATATATAGCACTAATAAGATACATGATAAAACTAAATAACAATAAAAAAACAATAAAATGGAACAGAACCTTGCATGCTCTTTGGATACACAGTAGGGGAAAGTAGGCACACCAAAGGCTGGCCAAACAGATTACAGAAATTCTACAGAGAGAGACAAAGAAAAATGACATATTAGTACCTGTTTAAAAATATTAATGAAGAAATATTTAACAGTGCAATAACCCTTCATATTTAAAACAACTTTATGATGTTTTCAAACGGCCACATGGAGGCACTCTTCTGCAGTTGTTGGTATCTTTCAAAACCATCAGTGAAATGGAGGCAATTCTTTCCCTATTTTTAAGCTTTCCACTTTATTGCTAGCTCCTTTCTAATAATGATATTTTGTTTTATTTATTTAGATGCACCTTTACGAATATTTATAAATCTCCATATGATCCCTAAAAATGGTTTAGAGATACTGTAGGTCACCAGTTTAAATAAACTAGGTACATGTGGTTGGCTTTGAATCTGTATTAATGAATTAAATTTACCTTGTAGGCCGTGCTGTTGGATGAGTCCACAATAACAAACAAGGGCTTCCTGGTAAAGGGGTACAGGTCTCCAGGGTGAAGGCTGATGGTTGCGCATATAAAAACACAAACAGCATTATTAGGACTGCATGAAAGAAATGTTAAAAAGGCATAGGTTCCCAGCAAAAAGATTGCTGAAGGATTCATGTTTTGTATTCAGTGATTGGGTGGGATTGTTTACCAGTGCATCTCTTTCTGGGCCTGGTTTCTCTTCTGAACCGCCTCGCCGTTTACTACATCACGATTAGTGTTGGTTAGAACTCCTCCAAAGTCATAGGGTCCTGAGGAGATCACAAATAATAAGGAATTAATAAAGCACTCAGCCTACCTTTTCTTCCTGTGGCTCATGAGACCTTAATTTCAGAGCAGCATTTTGGGAGTTTTTTGGGTCACAAAAGAGGATGGGTCTCTGAGGAGTTTAAGACTCTGACCTCGTTATGTTATAGAACGGCCTAGTAAGAAGAGTGAACAGTACTTCTTCGTAACACTGTCTACTTAATGTAAGCAAGGGAACTTTATTGATCATAAGCTGAATGAGTGGGTGAGGGACAGTGTGTGTGTGTGGCTGGCTGGCTGGCAGGAATGAGAAGCTTGATGGTAGTTAATGCATTAACCTTCTATGAGCTGTCATTATCTCTGTGTTACAGAGAAACATTATCCCACTTGTCTTTTCATTTAACTACAGTGTATGTGGAACAGTGAATTCGGAAATTATCTTACAAACAATAATTAAAATGAAGGGCTATTCAGAGAAAGCAACAAACAGAATGATTGGAAAACAGTGGAAAGAACATACCTTCATATTCAACACGTCCAGTGGGAAAGACCCCAGTAGCTGACAGATATACCAGGAGAACACTATTGGCAGGTAGCTCCTGTTAAATAAACCAAAAATGACCAGATCAGCAAATAGAACACACAAATCTACACATAGATAAACACCCAAATATCTAAAAACAGCTGACCATTTCAGGCCCTAAAATATTTGGCAATCACATTACTTTTAGGTTTCTGAGATGCTTTTTCTGAAAAGGAGTCATGGGCCCTAAGCCCCCATTCCTGAACAGTCACCCAAAACAACTATTAAAATTTTTAAAAATATCCCTGCATGAAAATGAGTTGAAGATAGCTCATGTTTAGGTGGATCTCAGTGACTACCATTACATTTGTTTTAAAATAAATACAAACGAATCTATAATATTAAATCTATTAATATTTTACAGTAAAACCCTAGGCTAAGGTCTACTTTCTCAGCCTTAGAATGACACCGTTTTCACCTGTAGTGCTGCTGCACTCTCTGTTACAATATAAAATTATAGACTCATTGGTATTTAATGTATTTATATACAAACTCAGTTAAGTATTTCAAGTTCAAATAAAAAAAACAAAGAAATAAGACAGCTCTAGTATATGCTTTATGCTGTTACATACATTGTATTATATTCTGAAGATTTGCCAAGTCAAATTCCTGTGTACCTTATACATTTGATAGTCTGACTTTTTCATTCAGAACAGCTTTTACTATAGTACTATAGGGCAACAAAGAAGGTACTTCAAAAGAGATTCCATTTTCATGCCAAAGCAGGATGCATTACACAAATTCATATACACATATCTGTGAACACAGTGATAACAAAACATGACCAGAGCAAGCTCTCTGTGGCCCTGTATAGATGATGACAAATCACAAAGAAAGGAAAAATAAACCCACACAATGGATGAAGTGAGAGACTTTCCAACAGCACTGTCAGAGGAGAGACAGTATTGTGTGCAAAGATCTGGCTTAGTAATTGCAAACATGTGGGTCACACATGCACAGGACTCTCTTCTGCTCTTCCAAGAGAGGTGCAATGATCCAACACAAGAGGGCTAGTAATGCGCTAACACCTCTCTAGCTGCACCACACACATATCATTGCAAATGAGCAAGAGGCAACAGGCTGATATGATGGCATGCCATCACCAGATTAGCTGGAAATCTGTCCTATCATGTTACTTTGGTTAGTGTGTGTGTACTACCACACCACAATACTGTTGCACTAGTGTACCAACATACTGTATATACGAATATACTAGCACACAGAATACCAACCATCTACAATACTAACATATTAAAATACTAACTTGCTAAGACACTAGCGTACACACACACTAACATCAGCACAAATACGTCTCACAAGATGACTTTCACTTTTCTTACTTGTAAGCAAATAAAGTAATTTCAGACTTAGTAAAGTTATGAGAAAATCCACTGTGAGTTTTTTTTTAACAAAAGAGATTAATCTCTTAAAATGATAACTCCTGGCTCCCAAATGGTGCAACAGAAAATGTTCACCCTATCACTGGAAGATTCAAATCCTGATGATACCACAGCCATCTGTTGCTCCAAGGGAGCTAAATTAGCCATGCTCTCTGGGTGGGAGGGATGATATACACTCTCTCTCCCCTGTCAATCACAGAAACACTTGCCAATCACAGGCATCTGTGAGCTCATGTATGTGAAAGAGGGCAGACAGCACTTTGCTTCAAGTGTGTTACGCTGCCCTAAGACACAGCATGATCAGCAGTTCAACAGGATGCACAACAGTTGGCTGGCTTCTCATTTCTTGGAGGAAGCATGTGTTAGCCTTCACCCTGCCAGGTTGATAGCTGTTGTATGATAGGGGTAAGCTGGCTGGTGAGTGGAAATTGGCAGCTGACCGAATTGGGGAAACATTTCACCAGTGACCTTTATCTGATTTACACCCTTCAGTTTGTCATTAGAATCTACTAGAAATCTTTTTAATCCTGATTATTTTTTTATATAGAAGTTTTATGAGTGTTTTTTCATTATTTTTCTGTAATATATAAAAATGAAATTGTTTGACTGAAAATAGATTGAGTCAGATTTTTGTTCCTTCAGTGAAGTTGCAGTCTACAACAAAAGGCTCTTCTAATCTCACAAGATGGTGGGTCGCAAGGAGAAAGAAAAAGACAATGTACAATATATCTCACAGGAGCAGGTGCGTGAATTAATGGAGCAACAGAAAGCCTTTTATAAAGAACTGATGCAACAACAAGAAAGCAGTTTTAAAGTTTGTATGTGCACCTTTATGGATTCAACAAATATAAAGATGGATGCCATTTTGAAAGAGCTGCAGGAACTGAAAGTTAGCCTCCAATTTACACAAAAGGAGGTTGATGAAACCTGAAAGCTTCTAGTATTAGTTTGTCATCAAATTGTAAATCCAATGAAGACGACATACACAAACTGGCAGAATCAATGATAGTAATAGATGCCAAAGCAGACTTTCTGGATGCTCAGACCCAGGCGGCAAAATGTGATTATTGATGGTATTCCTGAGAAGGAGAACAAAAGGTGGTCAGAATCAGAGGAGAGGGTGCTGACTTTCTTTAAGGACAAATTGGATCTGGATCCCCATACCACTGGGATAGGGAGAGTTCAACGGGTTGGAAGGGTATCCAAGATATCTAAAGCAGCGGATGGAGTTTCTAGTGGTGGACCTCAACCTCGACCAATAATGGTGAAGTTTTCAAGCCTCAATGACAGAGACAGAGTATTGGGCAATGCAAAAAACCTGAAAGGTTCAAAAATTTTTATAAATGAGGATTATCCTGATTCAGTTCGACAGAAGAGAAAATAGCTGATTCCTAAGATGAAAGCTGCAAGAGAGAGAGGGGACATTGCTTTTTTAAGGTATGACAAACTTATTGTTCACAAATGGCATTGAGAAAGATTGAGAAGCTTGTTGGAAATGGACATGTTTTGATGTATCATGTCTATTGCTGCTCTACTTCCAAAAAAAAGTTTGAAGATTGCTCTTTGGAATATTTGTAGTTTGAGGAACAAAGTGCATGAAATTAATGATTTATTGTTTTTAAATAAAATGTTTGAAACCCGTTTCGATGAAACATTTGATAATGAATCTGTGTCCATACAAGGATAGAACTAAGGATGGGGGAGGTATAGCTTTTTTATGTTCAAAATCATATTCCAGTGAAAATCAGGGAGGATATTATGTGTAATGAAATTGAAGTATTATGGCTTCAAGTTAATATACCTCATATTAAATCTTTACTAGTCGGCTGCTGTTATAGGCCGCCAAGCTCAAATCATAAATATTTAGAAGCTATGAGTGAGATGCTGGATAAGCTTTGTGAATTGAATATAGAAGTTATTTTTACAGGAGATTTGAATATTGACTGGCTACTACAAAATTGTCCCTTAAAACATCAATTAGTTACTATTACCAATGCATGATGTCTGAAACAAATGGCGAGACAACCAACTAGAATAAGTACAAATAACAAGGGAAACAGCATATCATCTTGTATAGATCATATTTATTTGAGTAAAGATGATCTTTATACCAAAGCTGTATCAGTACCAATAGGTTGTAGTAATCATAATGTAGTAGTAAGTGCAAGGAAAAATAAAATACCAAAAGCTAAGCAAAGAGTTGTGTATAAAAGGTCATATAGGAGGTTTTCTCAGGATGCTTTTCTGAGGGATGTTGGTAATATAGATTGGTCAAATATTCATAATGAAAAAGAACCAGACAGTGCACTTGAATTATTTCTTAAAAAGTTTCAACCGGTTATTGACAAGCATGCACCCATTAGGAAACTGACAATGAGGAACTGTAGAGCTCCGTGGGTTGATAAGGAGTTAAAGGTTTATATGTCTCAGAGAGATGAGGCTAAGAGAATAGCACAAATAACTGGTAGTACAACTGATAGACAAAAATACTGTAAACTGAGGAACTACGTTACAAATGTTAATCAAAAGAAAAAGAAACAACATTATGTTCTACAGTTAAGCAGAACAATGAATGATGGGAAGAAGCTTTGGTGCACTTTAAATAATAAATGGGAAGACACATCTCTCTACAACCTACTTATGGAGTGTGGAGGCACTTTTATTACAAAACCCAAAGAAATCGCAAATTACTTGAATAATTATTTCAAAAGCAAGGTACATAAATTAAGGAATGAATTATTGTATGGGACAGACAATACATTATCTATTTCTAATATAAAAAATTATATGAAGGCTAAAGACTGTTATTTTGAATTTAGTGAATTAAAGCTTATATATAATGATAAACAATCAGGGATTGATGACATAGATGATAAATTGATTCGAACAGCTATAGAATATATTGCGGATCCGATTTGTCATATATTAAATATCAATCTTAAACAATCAACATTTCCAGAGGCTTGGAAAGAAGCAAAAATTGTTCCACTTCCCAAAGACAGGAAAACATCATTTAATGGCCCTAATAGTCGTCCCATAAGCTTGCTACCAGCGCTAAGTAAGATCTTGGAGAAGGCCACATTTGATCAAATACAAGAATATCTCTCAGAAAACAATCTGATAACAAATTTTCAGCATGCTTATAGAAAGGGACACTCTACGTGTGCAGCTTTAGTGCAAATGACAGATGATTGGTATAGGGATTTGAATAATAAAATGATATGTGGAGCAGTCCTATTAGATTTTATGGCAGCATTTGATCTTATTCATCATAAGCTTCTTCTAGAAAAGCTTGAGTGTTATGGATTTAGATTATCTGCAGTTGCTTGGATGGAGAGTTACTTGGTAAATAGATGGCAAAGAGTATTTTTTTAATGGAAGCTACTCAGACAGAATGGCTGTAGAATGTGGAGTTCCTCAAGGGAGCTGCCTATGACCACTTATGTATCATTTTTACAAAAGATTTACCTCTCGTTCTAAATAAAGCTTAACAGTTAACAATTAACAATGTATGCAGATGACACTACAATATATGCATCTGTCACAACATCTGCTGATTTGACAGCCATTTTGAACCAGGAGTTAGATATTATAGAAAGGTGGATTTATGAAAACAAACTGACACAACATATTTAAAACAAAGAGTATAGTATTTGGTTCAAATTATTCATTAAGGCGTGAACCTGAGCTTAAACTTTATATAAATAATAAACCTATTCAGCAAGTTAAAGAAACTAAGCTATTGGGCATCATCCTTGATAATAAATTGTCCTGGACAAAACACACTGACAATACTATTAATAGAATGGACAACGTGTTAGCGGTAGTAAGACGATGCAGAAAATATTTTACATCTGAGGTAATGAAACTTGTATTAGGTACTCTTTTTTCTCACAGCTAGATAATTGCCAGATAATTTGGGCTAATGCTGCAAAAAAAAAAAAAAGATTTAAGTAAACGTCAGCTAGTACAGAAAAAGGCATCACGGCTTACTCTTCAGTGTCCGCATGGCACAAATATCAATAGCATGCATTCCCACCTTAATTGGTTGAAAGTGGAAGACAAGATGACTGCTGCAGTTTTACTAGCAACATGGAAAGTTTTACAATATAAAGTCCCATCATAGCAGTATAGTCAATTAAAGTTGAATTTAGAGTCACAGTCAGGCAGGTTTTCACTCCCCAAAGCAAGAACTAATTTCCTCAAACATACTGTATTATATAGGTTAATGAAAACATGGAATTCACTACAATTGTTATTGACTAAAATAACACAGAAATCAAATTGTAAAATATGGGCACAGCTTAGATCATCATATTTATAAGATGTTTTGCATATGGAGATGATAGCCGAAAGAGTAATATTGGGTCAGATTGTGATTTTATTTATTTTATACATTCACATATGTGTAATGTTATGAATATGTTGATTTAGAATACATTGTTATGTTTAATGTATGTTCCTAAATGCATGTTTAATGTTTTTATTATGTATATGTTTAATGTAAGTTTTTAAACGTATGTTTTGTTTTTGTTTTTTCTTTTATATGCAGACCCCAGGAAGACTAGCAGCTAATGGGGATCCTAATAAATAAACAAATAAAAATTGGGGAGAAAAATGGGGGGGAAAGACTTATTTTTAGAATCAATTCTCAGTAACTTTAAAAAGTTGGTTTGGAAAGTATTCAGACCACTTCAGTTTTTAACATTTATTGTGTTACAAATTTCATTTAAAATGGATTAAATTAACTTTTTTTGGCCATCAGTCTACACACAATAACCCATAATTACAAAGCAAAAACAAGATTTCAAAAAAAAAAAAAAAAGCTAATTTATATAGCATTCAGACCCTTTATTCAGTACTTTGTAGAATCAGCTTTGGCAGCAGTTACAGCTTTGAGTCTTCTTGGATAAGTCTCTGCCAGCTATGAACACCTGGATTTGGACAGTTTCTCCCATTGTTCCTGACAGATCCTCTCAAATTCAATCACACTGGATAGAGAACATCTGTGAACTGCAATTTTCAGGTCTCTCCAACAATGTTCTATGGGGTTCAAGTCAGGGCTTTGGCTGGGTCATTCAATGACATTCAGAGACTTGTCCCAAAATAAATAACCAAGTACACCTATACATACACTCTCCATCCACTTTATTAGGAACACTTGGACACCTGCACATTTGCGCAATGCATAAAATTATGCAGATACAGGTCAAGAGCTTCAGTTAATGTTCAAATCAAACATCAGAATAAAGAAAAAATGTGATCTCTGTGACTTTAACCGTGGCATGGTTGTTAGTGCCAGATGGGCTGGATTGAATATTTCAGAAACTGCTGATCTCCTGGGATTTTCACACACAACAGTCTCTAGAGATTACACAGAATGGTGCAAAAAACAAAAAACATACTGTGAGTGGAGGGGTCTGCAGTCTGAAACACCTTGCTGATGAGTGAGGTCAGAGGAGAATTACCAGACTGGTTTGAGCCGACAGGAAGCCTATCTTAACTCAAATAAGCACTCTTTACAATCATGGGCACAGACTCACTGAAACTGGACATTTGAAGACTGGAAAAGACCAGGTGATTTTTCTCCCCCTAATCTTCAACTGTCCAGTTTGGGTGAGCCTGTGCCCATGATAGCCTCAGATTCTTGTTCTTGGCTGACAGGAGTGGAACTCAATGTGGTCTTCCGGTGTTGTAGCCCATCCAGCTCAAGGTTTGATGTGTTGTGCATGCTGAGATGCTTTTCTGCTCATCATGGTTGTAAAAAGTGATTATTTGAGTTACTATAGTCTTCCTGCCATTTTCCTCTGACCTCTCTTATCAACAAGGCATTTCTACCCACAGAACTGTCATTCACTCAGTGTTTTTTGTTTTTTGCACCATTCTGTGTAAATTCTAGAGACTTTTTGTGTGAAAATCCCAGGAGACCAGCAGTTTCTGAAATACTCAAACCAGACCTTCTGGTATCAACATCCATGCCATGACTGAAGTCACAGATCACAATTTTTCTTCATTCTCATGTTTTATGTGAACATTAACTGAAGCTCCTGACCTGTATTTGCATGATTTTATGTATTTCACTGCTGACACATGATTGGCTGATTAGATAACTGCATGAATGTGCAGGTGTACAGGTGTTCCTAATAAATTAGATGGTGAGTGTATATAGCACTGTCCAAAACCAAAGCTTACAAAGTGCTTCACAAAAAATAGGATAAAATAAAGTGAATTGTATAATACTATATTAGAATTATATAATGTAGAATTAAAAAATGTGAAATAATTTAAAACATATATACATAAAATATACACACAAGTACCCATAAACTGCTTTATATGTTTTAAGCTGCTTTTTAAACATTTCAGTTGAGCTGACAAATCTAATATATAAAATTTGGAGCATAGGCTGAAAAAGCATGATCGCCTTTTAGTTTCGGCCAATTCCTAGGCAGAGATAGTATACCTTGGTTAGATGACCTCAAAGACCTTTCTCACTGCTGTGCAAGGAAACCAGTTCAGATAGGAACTCTGGGGCCTCACCATAGGGCCTTTTAAGTGAGGACCAGGATTTTAAAATCAATCCTTAATCGCACTGGAAACCAATGAAGAGGGGCCAGCACCGGTGTGATGCGTTCCCTGCACTTGGTCTTAGTGAGCAGACGTGCAGCTTTATTTTGAACTGCAAGTTGAAGCCAAGATACTAGCCCTTGATTTAGACATGTAAACAACGAGTTTAGTTGGTTCAGCCATGATGGCACAAGAGCATGGATTAATGTCTCATTGTCCTAATAAGATAACAGGTGCCTGACTTTAGCATCATTACATAAAAGGAAAAACATGTTTTGACCAGAGCATTTGTATTGACAGAGAAATTGAGGCAGGAGTCAAAAATGATACCAAGGCTCCTAATGGAAGCTTTCACATTAGCTGCTAAGGAAACTAAAACAGGGTGCAACCCATCTGAAACATTGTTAGAACCAATGACAAGGACCTCTGTTTAGTCATCTTCTTAGTTAACTAAGAGACATCAAGGCACTCAGTTAACAGGTTTAAATTGTTTAAGTTGTTCCTTTTGATATAAATATAACTGTGTCTCTTCAGCATAAAAATGAAAGAAAATATTAAAATGTCATATTAAAAAACCTAAAGGAAGCATATGAAGAGAAAATACAATGAGGCCTAGTATAGACCTTTGGGGAGCCCCATATTTAAGATCAGTCAGAGATGTCTTGTCATCCTTTGAGATTATAAAAAGTCAATCTGATAGATAAGATGAGAACCAATTGAGTGCAGTCTCTGATACACCCCCCCCCCCCCCCCCCCCCCCCCCCCCCCCCCCCTTTCTTAAAGCCTTTCTATTAACACATGATGGTCAATAGTATCAAGTATCAGATCTAGCAGCACCAAGATGGAAATGTCCCCTTGATCAGCCTGCATTAAAATATCATTTAAAATTCTAAGAAGTGCAGTCTCTGCGCAGTGCCATTTACAAAAGCCAAACTGGAATTTTTCAAAGAGGTTATTTGCCACCTGATGTGATAGTTGTTTGGAAACCATATGAATGAAATGTCATTTTTGGAGATAGGCCTACAATTAATACAGTCATTGGGATCCAGACCAGGCTGGACGCTAACCAGTTTGGTGAAGTCAGGGACAAAACCAGATGACAAAAACGCAATCATGATGGTCAGAAAAAAAAAAAAGAAAGAAAGGCCAATACTTTCTAAAACCTTTTTTGAAAATGTAGCAGGGATGATGTCATAAGGACAGGATGGTGGATGCAGTACAGTCGTCGTTAGTTTATGCAAGGAAATAGGACTGTAATGACTGAGGGTGTCCACATGACCATGCTATGGAGACAAGTTCAAGTGAACAAGTAGAGGTTTAATTCTTGCTTGAATATGACTAATTTTACAAAAAATACTTTAAATTTCTCACAGTCCACAGTTAAACCAGGAGCAGCTGAGGGGGTGCCATTTATTAGGTGATCAATTGTGTCTTTAAAAAAAAACATTAGGGTTGTGTATATTAAAAGAAATCAAATCTTTAAAACAGAAACCATGTCGTTGTACAGGGACAGCAAGTCTTTTATGTGTAAATAATGGACCTGGAGTCTTGAGTATTTCCACCTATGTACTGCATGTCTGCATTCTCTTTTTGCATTTAAGATTTTGATATTTTTCCAAGGGTGACGTTCAGCAGAGGTTTGGATCTGATTTTAACCAGAGCAATTTTAACCATTTACTGTTGTGCAGACATTATTCAAACTGCCCAAAAAGGCATTTAATTTAGGTGATTGTGCCATTTATGCTGTAGTATGCTCTGGCCCCATCCCAATGCAGCGTGGCAATGTAGCTTACAGCAGGTTATGGTCGCCGAACTGCTGGATATCCAGGTGGTGCTCCGAAAACAATGTGGGCTTTATAGATAATTGGACTAGTTTTGAAGGCAAGGTTGGCCTTTTAGGGCGGGACGGTGTCCATCCCACTTGGGAAGGTGCTGCTCTCATTTCTTGCAGCATAGCACATAGTCTCAGAACAGGCCTAGTTATTCGGTGACAATCCAGAGCCAAGGCCAGGGAGCAGACAAGCAGGCTAAAGCGACCGTCTGCTAGCTGCACTGAGTCGTCAATTAGGTTCCTCCATATTGAGACTGTGTCTGTTCCCCGAGCTAAACAAAAATGTAGAAATACTCAGACAGTTTGTTTTAGTAACCTAATTAACATAAAATTAAATCAAACCGAATGCGTAGCTAGCACCACTGATCTGAAGCCAAGACTGTTGAATATTAGATCTTTTATGTCTAAAGCGCTTATTGTTAATGAAACCATTACTAATCAGGAGTTTGATGTACTGTGTTTAACAGAAAGGTGGATTAAAGCAAATGAATATGTAGCATTAAATGAAGCTAGTCCTCCCGGGTACAGTTACATACATCAGCCCCATCTAACTGGCAGAGGAGGAGGTGTCGCAGTCATTTATAATGATAATCTAGGCGTCACACAAAAACCTAGTGATAAATTCAATGCATTTGAAGTTCTTTATACTAACATAACATACGTAGCAACTAAAAATAAGTCTACCCAGGTGATTCCACTAATTATCATTTACAGACCCCCAGGGCCATATTCGGAATTCCTATGTGAATTTGCGGATTTCATCTCTAACCTGGTTGTTTCCTTAGGCAAAGCATTAATTGTTGGGGACTTTAATATTAATTTTGATAATCCAGATGACCCTCTAAGAACAGCAACTGTGTCCATTCTTGATTCAGTAGGTGTCAATCAGAATGTAATAGGACCCACTCATAGTGGTGGTCACACGCTTGGCTTAATATTAACAGTCAGATTAAATATAGAAAATATAGTCACATTTCCACAGTTTGAAGCTATCTCAGATCATTACCTCATCTCATTTAAAATGTGTCTTAATCATAATATATGCACCTTGCCACGTCACCATGTCAAACATACTTTCACGTCAGCAACTGCACAGAGTTGGCTACATTACATTCATGAAATGTATCAGTCAGGATTTAGGCCTCATCACAGAGACAGCACTGGTTAAAGTGGTAAATGACTTACTACTGGCCTCTGATCAGGGTTGTGTCTCCTTGCTTGTGCTGCTTGACCTTAGTGCAGCTTTTTATACCACTGATCATGCTATTCTCCTTGATAGGCATTAAGGGAACGGCCCTTTCCTGGCTCAGGTCTTATTTGACTAATTGTTATCAGTTTGTAGACGTAAATGGTGACTTCTCTACGCATACTAAGGTAAAGTTTGGTGTCCCGCAAGGCTCTGTTTTAGGCCCACTGCTCTTTTCTTTATATCTGCTACCTCTGGGCAAAATTATTCTTAAACATGGTATTAGCTTCCACTGTTACGCTGATGACACACAGTTGTACGTTTCAGCAAAGCCAGATGACAGACACCAGCTTAATAAAGTTGAGGAATGTGTAAAAGACATTAGAAACTGGATGCTTATTAACTTACTCTTACTTAATTCTGACTAGACAGAAGTACTTGTACTAGGACCACATGCAGCTAGAAGTAAGCTTTCTGATTACATAATGACTCTGGATGGCCTTTCTGCTTCATCATGTGTAGCAGTAAAAGACCTTGGTGTGATTATCGACTCTAGTCTTTCATTTGAAGCTCATGTAGATAATATCACTAGGATCGCTTTCTTTCATCTCAGAAATATTGCTAAAATAAGAAATATATTGTCACTACACGATGCAGAAAAATTAGCTCATGCTTTTGTTACCTCTAGGTTGGATTATTGTAATGCCTTGCTGTCTGGATGCTCTAGTAGATGCATAAACACAAGTCACAAGCCACAAGTCACTTCACTTCACTTCACTAAACAAGCTCCAGTTAGACCAGAATGCAGCAGCGAGAGTCCTTACTAGAACCAGAAGATATGACCACATAAACCCTATCTTATCCGCATTGCATTGGCTCCCAATCAAATTTCGTATTGATTATAAAATACTACTATTGACCTATAAAGCACTAAATGGTCTCGCGCCACAGTACCTGAGCGAACTTTGGGTCTTTTATGATCCGCCACGCCTACTTAGATCAAAAGGTGCAGGCTATTTGTTGGTACCTCGAATAGTGAGGGCTACAGCTGGGGGTAGAGCTTTCTCTTACAAAGCCCCACAGTTATGGAACAGCCTTCCACTTAGTGTTTGGGACTCAGACACACTCTCAGTGTTTAAGTCTAGGGTGAAAACATATTTGTTTAGGCAAGCCTTTTGTGAATAGCTTTTTCTTAGGTAAAGGAGCAGGTCTGGAGGGTTCACAGGCATAGAGTGTTGTGGTGAACTGGGATGTTTGGATGCTGTCGCCCCCCCACTCTCATGCGTTCACTCAGGTTTGTTGACGGTGGAGTGGCTGGCTGCCTTATGTCCCAGGATGCCCTCATGTCTGTGTTAGCTTCTGGCTTTCCCTTTTAGTTATGCTGTCATAGCTAGTCTGCCGGAGTCCCTGCTTGCACTCTGCATGCAAAGTACATTCTCCTTAACCATTAGAGGACAAAAGCCTACCTAACAATCTCTCCCTCTCTCTCCATCTCTCTCTCTCTCTCTCTCTCTCTCTCTCTCTCCCTGTCTCTCCCTCTCTCTGTCGAGCTACACATGCTACTCCTGAGATGCCAGTGATCCTGACCCCTTCTGCTCGCCGTACCTGCCTGACCCATCCTGATGCCCTACTTCTGGTTGCAGTTCTCATCGGTTGAGATCGCCCACTGCTGCTGGGGGTTCAACAGCTGACATTCATGCCACACACCACCTGCGAACATTGCCACGAAAGCCCGGCCAATAGAAGCAGGCCATGAGACAGTTTAGTGTGTCATCCTGCCCGAAATGCCCAGCCATGGGATTATGATGAGCCGCAAGGAATAACATTTTCATACGGCTCTTCGGTACCAATAATTGGGTCTTCTCTTCCTTGGTTTGAGTGTCCTGCATCATTTGATATAATCTTAATTACTGAAAAATATGGGTGGGATAGCACAACATTAGGCTGAATTTGCTTACCATCAATTACTCTCACAGCTCCGTGGGGAAATCCCCGAGGGGAATCCCCACATAGGGTGAAAGGACGGAGCCCTCCCCACCCTCCGTGTCCCACTCATGCAGAGCTGACATTGATGGTCCTGGCACTGCCTCCCCAGCCATGCTGTGCCTCACTACTGCACTACCCAACCACAAACATTTCTCATAAAAATGCCCAAAACCCTGGCCAATCTGTCCCAAGAATTAGTGGATGGGTGAGGCGAGGACTAACCGCCACCTCTACTCTCTATGATTTTGCCCCGGAATGTAATCAAGACTGGCTCGTGGCGGATAGTCCTGAACATCCCCGTGCATACACCTCACCTTTACCAATCATTTCTCATTGCCCCGTATTGAATCAGGCTTTGATGCCACCACACCAGCAATCCTGCCTGGGCTTTGCCCTGGTCCTAGTGGGCATGGTAGGTTCTACCTGTATGGAGAGAGAGGTAGCTGGGGAAGACATTGGAGAAGAAGGAGAAGGAGGGGACGAGAAGGAGGGGACGAAAAGCAGGGCGAAAACTGGGTTGGGGGCCGGTTTCGGTGTCCTGGTACCTCAGTCACAGGGAGGAGCTGGAACTAGAGAGGGAAGAGAGAGAGGAGGGGGAGAGACACAAAAAGAGAGAAACAAGAGAGCTGCCTGCCACTGCGGACACCAACAAGTGATCCTCCGGTAGCTGGATGGCTTCGTCCAAGGATGCCAGTCGGTGTCATCGAACCTAAAGACACTCCAGAGGTGTCTTGGGTGTATGCTTTGGATTGTTGGTGTGCTGAAAGATGAACCTTCATGACAGTCGGAGGCTGTGTGCACTCTGGACCAGGTTTTCTTCAAGGATGTCTCTGTATTTAGCTGCATTCATGCTTCCCTCAATTCTGACCAGTCTCCCCATCCCTGTCACTGAGAAGCACCCCCATAGCACGAGTCTGATACCATTGTGCTTCACCGTAGGGATAATATTAGCCAACTGATGAGCACCACCTGCTTTTCTCCTTGTTTTTTAGCCACTGTACCATAAAGCCCTGATTGATGGAGCATTTCTGAGATGGTTGTCCTTCTATCAGGTTCTCCCACCTGTGCAGAGGACTTCTAAACCTCTGTTAGAGTGGCCACTGGGTTCTTGGCCACTCCCTGGAATGTTCCCTCTACTACTAGGAAGAGTCCTAGTGGTTCCAAAAATCTTCTTTTTAACAATAATGGAGCCTATTTTGCTCCTGGGAACATTCCAAGCTTTAGAAAGCTTTATACCCTTGACCAGATCTGTGTCTTGACAAAATTTGATCGTGGAGGTCTGCAAAGACATCATGGCTTAGATTTTGGTCTGACATGCACTCTGAATTGTGGGACCTTATACACACAGGTGTGTGCTTTTCTAAATAAAGTCCAATCAAATGAATTTGCCACAAGGGGACTCCAGTCCACACAATACAATAAAATGTGCAAAACTGAAGGGGTCTGAATACTTTCCAAACTCACTGTAGATTTGTATTAGTTTGATTGGTTCATTTATGTAAGCATCAAGTACACAGACAGGCTGTAAGACAGACAGAAACAAAGGTGATGTGTGCAGGAAATGTGTGCTGACCTTGAAGGAGGCCGAAAGGAAGGTGTAAAGTTGGCTGAAGGTGGGTTTGTATAGAAGGTATTTGTGAGGGTTCTCCCGCTTGGCTGGCTTTTCGCTGGGCTCCTGGAAAAAGAGAGAGATGAAAGCCTAAGAGAGTGAGAGAGAGTGAAAGTGATGAAAGGGAGAGGAAAAAAGAGACGAAAAAGAACACTCAACGGTGAGAGAGATGGGGAGAGTGCAAGAGTCTTCTCTTACAAGTGTCCCTGGTTTGGTGGTTTGGGTGGCAAGATTCACTGGTTCTCGCTCGAGGGCCTGGAGCATGCGAAACATGTCGATGGTCAACTCGCTGAACTTCACCTGAGCAAAGAGATTTTTTTAAATCACATCGCTTGTGTTTTTTAATGTAATTGCTTGTGTTTTAAAGCTGCTGAATATAATATTTTGGAATTTCTCTCTGGTAAAAAAAAAATGCTGTATCAAGCTACTTGAGGAAGACTGAATTAATCTCACTGCTGTAAGTGATACACATTCAGAGAAAAATCAAGGCTGCACAATCTGCACTATGTAGTAGTAATGAAGAAATATTTAAATTATTAAATTAAAATATTTAAACACACGTTATAAAAATAAAATAACTATTATACTTAAAACTATAAAACTAAACTAACTATATTTTTCATTATGAGAATAATACAAATAACAATCACATAAAAACATAATGTCATTGGTATCCACCTTATTTTCACCATTCCGATGGACTCAGCCTTTCTGAAGGTTTTTGTGCAAGACTTCCTGTTAGCCATTTCTGGTTATTTCAGCTGACTAGTTTGTATTCATCACAACATCTATCAACACTGCCATTTAACATCTCATAGTTAATGCTAATAATTATGGATTCATGGAAAGCTGTATTGTTTGTGAAGTTAGGGGTTGCCTTAATAAATGGCACAAACAAAGTTTTTCTAAGAGCAGCTGTGAGATTCTGCCATAGAATCTCCATCCACCCCCCAAAAATGAAGAAGCCCTTCGGGTTTTGGTTTTAAGCTTTGAATCTAAAAAAGACACAAAAGTGACAGTATGTTTGCTCTTTTCACTTGGACAGAAGACCTACGGAAGAGTACTGTATCCACAGAAGTGTTTGGGCTCCAATGCTCCAGTGAAAACTCAGAGGTGGCATCTTTTCAGGGGGATATCAGCATATAAATGTAAGTTAAACTAGTGTCCCTGAACAGCAGCTGATGCCGATTAATTTATTTCATGAGTCATTTGTTCTCTGAGATAACCATGAGTCTGGCTTGCGAGCAAGCTAACATTAGGTACGTCTGTTCATAACAGTAGCTTGTGTAGTCAAAAAGCTCATACTTCAGAATTAGCAGCTAGCAAAATGCAAAAAAAATCTTAGAGGCTTTCTAAAAAAAAAGTAGAGGCTTTCTACTACTTCTACTTGAATTGAAGTCCAAAAATACTTGGAAATGTCCTTAGGAATCGGAAACATAGAGTACTGTGAGTTATTGGAGATAATGGACAGTTTCTATTAAGGAAACCTGAGTGACTGCAGACACGAGTTAGCTGGTAATGTCTTCCCCACACAGGTCTTCTTAACAGAAAAAAAAAAAAATAACAACAATAAAGGCATCATCATAACAAATAACAGCAAAAATTCACAGTACTTTTTTTTTACTTTACTAGATTTACAAGCAATTGCTTACAAATCAACCTGGAAGTCTCACACAAAAAGAGGAAGAACACGTGATTACTTATTTCCACGTTGCAGAATAAGGTGGATAACCACATTTTAGTAGGTACACATCTAATCACTGTATGAACCACTGCAGCTGCTTCAGAGAATTACATTTCCATGGACCATTACTTGAACAAACTTCCACAATAGAAAATTCACTTTTCCAATAAATAATTATATTTCAAATAATATTTGTATCCACACGATATGACCAAATGTATGTGGATGTGGAAATGTACAGTATATGGTTACCTATCAAAACCATAAGTGCCCATTCCAAAACCACAGGCATTCACATGAAGTTGGGCCCCCTTCTGCTGTTATAATAACCTTTACTCTTCTGGGAAGGCTTCCAGTAGATTTGTGCTAATTTAGCCACAAAAGCATTCATTAGGTTTGGCACTGATGTGAAGTGCCAAGGCCTGGTGCACAGTCAGGGTTCCAATTCATCCAAAGGTGTTAAGTGGGGTTGAGGTCAGGGCTTGGGCCACTCGAGTTCTTCCACATCAGCCTTGGCAAACCATGTCTTTATGGACCTTACTTTGTGCGCAGGGGCACTGACATTTTTGAAACAGGTTTGGGCCCTTTCCTTCCAGTGAAGGGAAATCTTAAAGCTATAGCATACAAAGACATTCTAGACAATTGTATGCTTACAACTTTGTGTCAAAAGTTTAGGGTAGACCCACATATGGGTGTGTTGGTCAGGTGTCCAGATACTTTTGGCCATAGTGTATATTTCTAACCACTAAAACAAGAGGAAATTTTCCACAGATTGCTTCAACGTCTTTTAATGCACAGAATGTAAGAGGTTTCAGTCCCTACAGTGTACCTGACTGTTGCAATTGCCAACAATGAGGGCGTCGGCCAATGTCAGCTGACCAACCACCATCCCTGGCTCGAGCTGGGGCACACCCCCTTCCTGCATTCGATTGGACTTAACCACCACTGCATTGTCGTCATTCAGGATCATAACTGGATCTGCCTAAAGAACCAAGCAAAAACTCTTCAGCTAAAAAGACAAACAAAATAAACCATGGAATTTTATAAAGCACTTCTAAAAACACATCATTAATATGCTCCAAATAATAGATACAGATATGATATCTGAATATAATACCAATTGCAGAGTCAGTAAATTCTTATATATATTTACCCTAAACTCAGCAAACAGTTAAAATTTCCATATACATTTATGGGAAAAAGAAAGTGCACCCTCCTTCAATTCTATGTTTTTATTCATCAGGGCCTAAATAACAATTGTGTCGTCCTCATTAACTACTATAAACAAACAAATAACCTCAGGTGACAACAACAAAAAAAAAACACCATAGATTTCAATAGTCATTTTTTCCCAAAAGGTAAACCAGCATTCAGAAACCGGGTGGGGAAAAAATAAGTACACCCATTCTACTTACACAATCACTAAGAGAATAATTAGCAGCCAGGTGGTACTAATGAAATGCATAAGATTAGTTAATTATTAACAAGTGTGACAACCTCTATAAAAGCAGAACTTTTGGCAGTTTGGTGTTCTGGAGCAGGTGTATGTCTATATCATGCCAAGAAGAAAGGACATCAGCCATGACCTCAGAGAAGCAATTGTTGCTGCTCATCCATCGGGAAGGGTTATAAGGCCATCTCCAAACAATTTGAGATTGACCATTCAGAAAAGTTTCCAATCTTCTCAGGAGTGGGTGTCCCAGCAAATCAGTCCAATGTCAGACAGTTTAATGCTCAGAGATATAAAGAAAAACCTAAGAGTTACATCATGTGACCTAAAGGCCTCTGTAAGCACATTAAATGTTCATGACAGCACAATCAGAAAAACAAGCTGAACAAGTATGTCTTTCATGGAAGAGTGGCTAAGAAAAAGCCCCTTCTCTCCAAAAAGTATATAGCAGCATGACTTATGTTTGCAAAATTGCATCTGAACAAGCCACAAAGCTCTGGAACAATAACCTTTCACCTTGTTGATAAGAGAGGAAAATGGCCAGCTGCCAATAAGGATATAGTAACTCATATAATCACTCTTAAAACTATGGTGAGCAGAAAAGAGCACCCCTCTTACTGTCCTCGGAAACGTCAACCTCCCCTGCGACAAGCTCCATTCCTCTTGCCTTCTCCCTCTTCTGCATTCCTTCTCCCTGACATTCAACAGCTGCCCTCCCCCACACAAGGGAGGAAATGTCCTAGACCTTGTTTCCAGCTATAGACATTAATGACCCCCCCAACTTCAGATCTCTGATCGTCACTTGGTATCTTCACCACCACCCTGCTTAGCCTGCCTATTTCTCTCTCACTCTCCAAAACCTCAACTCTATCTTCCCTACCTCCATAGCTTCCTGCACTCTATTGTCCCTTCCAGACCCTGACTCCTTTTCCTCCCTACTTTTGGAGTTGGCCACAGACAATTTCTTCTCCTCACTTTCCTCATCCATGGACCTCCTCTGCCCTCTATCTTCTAAACCCAGGAATATTTCTTGCCTTGTTCCTTGGCTATCGGATGTGTTATGCAGCAACTGGAGAGAATTAAGAACAGCAGAGAGAAAGTGGAAGAAATCACAACTCGACACAGATCTTGTCTCTTACTGTGCTAGCCTGTCCAAATTCTCATCTGAAGTGACTACTGCTAAGACTTACTTCTACAAGGAAAAGCTCTTTAAAAAAAATAATAATAAATAAATAAAAAATAAAAAAATGTTGTGGAGCTTGCACAAGATCCTCGCAAGCTCCACAACATCTTTTCTTCACTACTTAACCCACTGGCTCCTTCTGCTCCTTCCTCTCTAACTGCTGAAGACTTTGCCAATTTTTATGATGCAAAGATTGAAAAAATCTGCCAGACCTTCACACCTACCCCAAATCCTAAATTAGACATTCAGGATTCTCTTTCACTGGCACATTTGTCTAATCTAGCAACAGAAGAGATCCTGCAAGTCATCTTGTCCTGCAATCCTACCACCTGCCCATTGGATCCAATCCCTTCCTCAATGCTCCAGACCATCTCACAAGATCTCCTGGCTCCATAACATCAGGTCAGGTACCAACTGCATTCAAGACAGCAAGGGTTATTCCCATCCTGAAGAAACCCACTCTGGATTCCTCAGACATCAGCAACTACCCAGCGGTATCACTTCTCTCTTTTCTTTCTAATATCCTCAAGCTCACCGTCTACAATCAACTGTCTCTATCTCTCAAAGAATAACCTCCAAGACCGTAACCAGTCTGGCTTCAAAGTGGCACATTCCACATGAACTGCCCTTTTGGCCGTCACTGACAAGCTCCATACTGCTAGATCAGCCAAACTGTCATCAGTCCTCATCCTCCTCAACTTTTCATCAGCCTTTGACAGTCAACCACAAGACTCTCTTGTCCATCCTCATGAGTCTTGTAATTCATGGCACAGCATGGCAATGGTTTGCTTCCTACCTGGAAGGTCGGTCATATCAGGTGACATGGATGTCCACATCTGCTCCATGCAGACTCTCCACTGGTGTCCCACAAGGCTCAGTACTTGGTCCTCTCCTGTTCTCCCTCTATACTTGATCTCTTGGTGAGGTCATATCCTCACATGGGTTTTCATACCACTGTTATGTAGATGGCACTCAACTCATCCTCTCCTTTCCTCCCTCAGACACTCATTTCTGCCCAGATCTTAGCATGTCTGGCAGACATCTCATCATGGAAGGCAGCTTATCAGCTAAAACTTAATCCCAGCAAAACTCAACTGCTGTTCATCCCAGGTGATTCATCTCCCTGTCAGGATCTTGTGATCTTCCTGGACAACTCTCAGATCTCACCATCTGTCACTGCAAGCAACCTTGGGGTAACCATGGAAAGTCAACTGTCCTTTTCCTCTCACATTGCTAATCTGATACGCTCATACCAATTTCTCCTTTACAAGAGAAGGATTTCTCCTTTACAGAAGGATTCGTCCATTTCTATCCACACAAGCTACTCAGGTGCTTGTTCAGTCCCTTGTCATTCCGTGACTGGACTACTGCAACTTGCTTCTGGTAGGTCTGCCTGTGAGTGCCATTTGACCTCTGCAACCAATCCAGAATGCAGCTGCATGACTTGCTTTCAAACTTCCTAAGTTCTTCCACATCCTCCCATTGTTAGGAAGGCAGCTGGCTTCCAGTAGCTGTCCGTATCAGATTTAAAACACTGGTCCCACAATCTCTCAGGGTACAAGGAAGGCATGCATCAAGACTCTTCTCTGTTCTGGCACCTAGGTGATTGAATGAACTTCCCCAAGATGTCCAATCAGCTGAGTAACTGGCAGATGTCATATGATGACTAAAGGCCAATATCTTCTTGAAGTACTTAAATTAGCACTTTACTTAAAAACATTGTTGTCTGTGTGCTTTTTTAAATATAATTCCTCCCAAACAGAGTTTTTGGACTGATAGTATTCTTAGTCTGTGACCTACTGAACCAGTATCAGGATGTATTTATTGATAGAGGATTCAAAGCACTTCTGTAAGTCGCTCTGGATAAGGGTGTCTGCCAAATTCTGTAAATGTAAAAGCATCTCAGCATGCACAAAACATCAAACCTTGAGGTGAATGGGCTACAACAGCAGAAGACCACACTGGGTTCCACTCCTGTCAGCCAAGAACAGGAATCATCGGCACAGGCTCATCGAAACTGGACAGTTGAACTATGACGCTGATACGAGCCCTTTTGCTGAGCTTTTACCAAGGGCATGTAACTACTTAAGTACTTCGAGGAGTAATCGACGGGGTGGAGGCTTGGCTGTTATTTTTAATAACATGATTAAGTGCAAGTTACAGCCTGTTGAAAGTTTCACGAGTTTTGAAGCTCAATTAATGAAGATTGACTTGCCCTTGCCAGTGATTTGTGCCTTGATATATAGGCCTCCAGGCTATAATAAGAATTTTCTCGATGAATTTTATGAGTTTTTATCTGTGGTCATTCCATCCGCAGACAGGATTTTGATTATGGGTGACTTTAATATCCATGTCTGTTGTTCTGGTAAACCCATGGCCAAAGAATTTTTGAATTTAGTTGACTCTTTCAATTTATTTCAGTGTGTTTCTGGACCTACACATGATCATGAGCATACACTTGACTTGGTTTTCACGTTGGGGATAACGATAGAAAATATCTGTGTTGAAGAAACGGCTATTTCAGATCATATGCCTATTAGGTTTAACCTGTCTTTTGCAACAAATGCATTCTGTTATCAGCCCCCTTCATTCTTGTCCCGGGTTATTACTACCTCCACACCTAGTGCCTTTTCAACTGCTTTTACTACTGAATCATCTTTTTCTACTGAGTTTACAATGTTACACCCTATAGGACCTGATGAATTGGTAAACTCTTTTAATCGTGTTTGCTCAGAGATCTTGGATAATGTTGCACCTTTTAAAATGAGATGTCATAAAGTTAAAAGCCAACCATGGTTAAATGATGTGACTCGGAATATGAGACAGGTTTGTCGGCAAGCAGAGCATAAGTGGCTTAAAGATAAATTGCAAGTATCTTATGATATTTTTAGAGAGTCTCTATCAAATTATCAAAATGCTGTTAAAGCCGCTAGATCTTCATATTATTCACGGATTATATCGCACAATTCAGATAACCCAAAGGTATTGTTTTCAATCATAGATAAAGTATTGAGTCCGTCTATTAATTTTTTCCCTACTCCATCTAAGGATTTGTGTGAGAGTTTTTTAAAGTTTTTTGTTGATAAGGTTAATTGTATTCGGTCAGATATTGTGCCTGTAGGGAATTTTGTAGCTAACAAAATAAATCCGTCTCACTGTTTGAGTAAATTTGAATTGATTACGTTAGCTCAGTTGGAAAATATAATATTGCATTTAAAGCCGACTACCTCTCTTTATGACATTCTTCCATCTCGATTGTTTAAGGAGGTGGTAGACACTATTGGTCCCAGTATATTATCGATTATTAACAGTAGTGTATTTCATGGCACTGTACCGTTAGAGTTTAAGCATGCTG
>CM040480.1:10302797-10343030 GCA_022758105.1 Pangasianodon gigas
GGGGGGGGGGGGGGGGGGGGGGGGGGGATGAAGAGCAAAGACCAGAGAGACAGAGATGAGAGAAAGACATCAAACAGAAAAGGACAGACAAAAGGGATAGAGAAAAATAAGGAAGAAAGTCAGAAGACTACACACATATTTCTTATTCTTTTTGAAAAACGTTGGGCACTTTTTTTTAAAAAATTAGATAGGGCTATTATGTGACATGCTAAGGAAGAAAGCTGCTTAAAGCTGCTTGTACTAAGCTACTCTTTGCTACAAGTATCTTTCTAACAATTCCTTATGTGTCAACAGTTTTGATTTTTTTTTTTCTTCTTTTTTTTTTTACATTAAATGAGAACGATATCAAGACAATTTAAAATCCTAAAGAGACATAAAAAGGCACTTGGGTTCACAGGGCTCTGACCATGTTAATGCTAGCAACGGCACAGGCTTAGAATAATCCAACAGCAACCCTCCAGACGTGACAGCATATACCTTCATGGGAAAAAGAAAGTACATAAAAACATAAAAGTACACCCTCCTTCAATTCTATGTTTTTAGTTATCAGGGCCAAAATAACAATTGTGTGGTCCTCATTACCAACTATAAACAAACAAATAACCTCAGGGGACAACAAAAAACACAACAGATTTAATATGTATTCATTTTTTCCCAAAAAGTAAACCAACATTCAGAAACCAGGTGGGAAAAAATAAGTACACCCTATAATTCAGTAAATCTGTTGTGATTTTTTTTTGTTGTTGTTGTTGTCACCTGAGGTTATTTGTTTGTTTATAGAATTTGGTGAGGACCACACAGTTGTTATTTAGCCCCTGATAAATAAAACCCGAAGGTGAACCTGAAGGTCGTGGGTTCGAGTCTCAGGTCCGGCAGGGATCGTAGGTGGGGGGAGTGAATGACCAGCGCTCTCTCCCACCCTCAATACCACGACTGAGGTGAGACCCTTGAGCAAGGCACCGAACCCCCAACTGCTTCCTGGGCGCCGCAGCAAAAAAGGCTGCCCACTGCTCCGGGTGTGTGTTCACTACTGTGTGTGTGCACTTGGATGGGTTAAATGCAGAGCACAAATTCCGAGTATGGGTCACCATACTTGGCTACACGTCACTTCACTTCACTTCACTTTATGTTTCCCATGACAGTATTTACGTGACATTCAAGAAATTCTATAGCCATGATATAGTCATGATCAGTTTTGAGGAAATACAGTGCAAGACAGCTTCAGACTTGGTTAAGCTTTCATATTTGATAATAAAAAAAATCATGGTTGAAAAGCAAATTAAATTTCTAGAAGCAGCTATATATATATATATATATATGTGTGTGTGTGTGTGTGTATATATATATATATATATACACACACACACACACACACATGTATATATATCTAAGTGTGTGTGTGATTTCTGAACATCCAATTGCAGATTTAGTCCCCTCTTTGCTATTATAATAACCTCCACTCTTTTGGGATGGCTTTCAACTAGAATTTGGAACATGGCTATGGGGATTTGCCCATTCAGCCATTAGTATTAGTGAGGTCAGGCACTGATGTCAGACCTAGGGCGCAGTCAGAGTTTCCAATTCTTCAGTGGGGTTGTCATCAGGGCTCTGTGCAGGCCACTCAAGTTCTTCCAACCTTGGCAAACCATGTCCTCATAGACCTTACTTTGTGCGCAGGGACATGGTCATGCTTGGGCTAGGCCCCTTAGTTCTAGTGAAGGGGAACTGTAATGCTACAGCATACAAAGACATTCTATACAACTGTGTAGTTCCAACTTTGTGGCAACAATTTGGGGAAGGTCCATATATGAGTGTGATGGTCAGGTGTGTGTATATAGTGCTGCTCAATATTTTGTGAACCCTTTAACATTTTCTGTATTTCTGCATACATTTGACCTGGCATGCGATCAGATCTTCATCTAAGTCCTAAAACTAGATAAAGAGAACCTAACTAAACAAATGATGCAAAAACATAGTTTCTACATTTATTTATTAAGCAAAATTTTCCAACATTAAATATGTTTTTGTCAGAAAAAGTATGTGAACCTTTGCTTTCAGCAACTGCTGTGACCCACTTAAGCAGCAATAACTTCAACCAAACATTTCTGGTAACTTGATCAACCTGGCACAAAGGGTTAGTGGAATTTTGGCCCATTCCTCCTTACAAAACTGCTTCACCTCAGTGATGTTGGTGGGCTTCCTTGCATGAACTGCTCTTCTAAGGTCCTTCCACAACATTTTTATTGGCTTAAAGTCTGGATTTTAACTTTGCCATTCCAAAATGTTACATTTCTTCTGCTTTACCCATTTCTTTGTAGACTTACTTGTGTGCTTAGGGTCATTGTCTTGCTGTTAAAGCTTCTTACATATCCTTACATTTAAGCTTCAGTTCACGGACAGATACTATGATATTCTCTGTAGAATTTGCTGGTACAATTCTGAATTCATAGGTCAATCAATAATGGCAAGCCATCCTGGACCCGAGGCAGCAAAGCACCCCCGAACCATGATACTGCCACCCCCATGCTTCATGGTTGGTATGAGGTTCTTATGTTGGAATGCAGTGTATGGTGATTTGCCAAAGATGACACTTTTCTTTTAAACTAAAAAGTTCTATTTTGGATTCATCTGTCCATAGAACATTCTTTCAATAGCCTCCTGGCTTATCCATGCGGTCTTGAGCTTCAGATGGGCAGCACTGGGTTTTTCGGAAAGTAGTGGTTTCCTCCTTGCTATCCTGCCATGCTTACTGTTCTTGTTCAGTGCCTCATGGTGGACTCAAACATTGATTTTACTCAATGCAAGAATGGCCTGGAATTCCTTAGATGTTACCCAGGGGTTCTTTGTGATTTCCGACAAAGACGTTTAATGTTGGATAACTTTGGTCAGTAAATAAATTATACTGTTTTTGTGCCATTTGTTTAACTGTGTCCTCCTTATCTAGTTTTAGTACTTAGATGAAGATCTGATCACATTTTAGGTCAAATTTATGCAGAAATACAGTAAAGGGTAATAATTGTAAAGGGGTCACAAACTTTCTAGCAGCACTGTGTGTAGATACAAAAAATATGGGTTTGTAGCCTATCCACCTCAAGGTTCAACATGTTCTGCTCTGCACGGTCCTAAAAAAAAAAAAGTTATTATTTACTGTGGCCATCCTGTCAGGTGAAATCAGTCTGACCTTTCTCTTATGGCCTCTCATCAACAAGGCAAAACTGACACTCAGTGGATGTTTTCTGTTTTTCATACTATTCTGTGTAAACTCTACAGACTGTTGTGAATGAAAATCCCAGGCGATCCACAGTTTCTTAAATACTCAAACCAGCTAGTCTGGTACCAACATTTATTGCCAGAGCCAAAATTGTTCAAATTGTTTCCCATTCTCACGTTTGATGTGAATATTAACTGAAGCTTTTGAATAGTATCTTCATGATTACATCATGTATCTTCCACATGACTGGCTGGTTGGATAATTGCATGATTGAGCCAATTATGTACACTCACTGACCACTTTATTAGGAAAACAAAACTAATACGGCTCTCATTAGCGTTTGCTCTCAGACCAGCCTCAGTTTCTTGTGGCATGGACTCCACAAGGTTTTGGAAACAGTTCTTTGAGATTCTGGTCCAAGTTGGCATGAATGCAAAAAAATAACTGCTGAACAATTGTCGGCTGCACATTCATGCTGCAAATCTCCCATTCTACCACCTCCCAAAGCTGCTCTACTGGATTCAGATCTCGTGACTGGGGAGGCCACTGAAGTACAGTGAACACAATGTCATGTTCATGGAACCAGTCTGAGATGACTTGTGCAGTCTAACATGGAGCATTACCATGCTGGAATTAGCCATTATAAGATGGGTAATTTCTAGCCATAAAGGGATACACATGGTCAGCAACAATACTCAAATAGGCCGTGGCATTTAAATGATGCTCGATTGGTATTAATTATTGGTATCAGCCAATCATGTGGCAGCAGCGAAATGCATAAATCTTGCAGAAATGGGCCAGGAGATTCAGTTGTTCACATCCAATTTCAGAATGGAGAAATAAATGTGATCTCAGTGCCAAAACTGGACAGGTGCTGATTGTAAAAAGACCAGGCATTGAAAATTTTCCAATATGGCCACATGAATGTGCAAGGGCACACATTCTCCTATTATAGTGACTGATTTTAAATACAGTCATGGGAAAAAGAAAGTATACCCCCCTTCAATTTGTTTTTATCAGTCAGAGCCTAAAGAACAAGTATGTGGTCCTCGCCAACTTCTATAAGCAAACAAATAACCTCAGGTGACAATAAAAAACCCCAAGAGATTTCAATATGTAGTCAGTTATTCCAAAAAGTAAACCAACATTCAAAAGCCAGGTGGGAAAAGAATAAGTACACCCTATAATTCAGTAACCTGTAGAACCACCTTCAGGAAAAATAACTTGAGGTAAATATTTTCTAATTAAAAATCAGTCTTTCACAATGTTATGGAGAAATTTTGGCCCACTCTTCTTTACAACTTTGCTTCAGTTCACTGATGTTTGAGGGCATTTGTTTATGCACGGCTCTCTTAAGATCCCACCACAGAATCACAATGGGGTTGAGGACTGGACTTTGACTTGGCTAATCAAACACCTTGATTTTTTTTTTCTAATTTAGCCATTTAGATATCGATTTGCTGGTGTGCTTGGGATCATTGTCATGTTGCATGACCCAATTTCAGCCCAGCTTAAGCTGTTGGACAGATGACCTCACATTTGTTCATGAGTTCATCTTTCTCTTAATGACTGCAAGGTTCTCAGGCCCTGTGGCTGCAAAACAAGCCCAAATCTTCACCCCTCCACCAGCATGCTTGACAGTTGGTATGAGGTGTTTGTAGTGAAACATTCTGTTTGTTTTTAGCCAAACATGGCACTGTGCATGATGACCAAACATCTCCACCTTGGTCTCATCAGTCCAAAGGATATTGCTCCAGAACTTTTGTGGTTTGTTCAGATGCAGTTTTGCAAACACAAGTCATGCTGCCATATTCTTTTTGGAGAGAAGGGGCTTTTCCTAGCCACCCTTCCATGAAAGACATACTTGTTCAGTCTTTTCGTGATTGTGCTGTCATGAACATAAACATTTAATGTGCTTACAGAGGCCTGTAGGTCACATGATGTGGCTCTTGGGTTTTTCTTTATATGTCTGAGCATTAAACAGTCCAATCTTGGACTGAATTTGCTGGGATACCCACTCCTGGAAAGACTGGCAACTGTCTTAAAGGCTCTCCAATTGTAAACAATCCTTCTCACTGTAGAATGGTGAATTTCAAATTGTTTGGAGATGGCCTCATAACCCTTCCCAGATTGATGAGCAGCAACAGTTGCTTCTCTGAGGTCAGGACTGATGTCCTTTCTTCCTGGCATGCTGTACAATAGACAAACATCTGAGTGATCCAGAAGCATAAACTGCCAAAAGTTCTGCTTTCATAGAGGTAGTCACACTTATTTTTGATTAACTAATCTTATGCATTTCATTAGTAACAACTGGCTGCTAATTATTTTCTTAATGATTGTGGAAGTAGGAAAGATGTACTTATTTTTCCAACCTGGTCTCTGAATGTTCATTTACTTTTTGGGGAAAAAATGACTACATATTGAAATCTGTTGTGTTTTATTGTTGCAACTTGATGTTATTTGTTTGTTTATAGAAGTTGGTGAGGACCACATATTTGTTCTTTAGGCCCTGATAAATAAAAAGATAGCATTGAAGGAGGTGTACTTTGTCCCATGACTGATCAAAAATATTGGAACATGTGCCTGACAGGTGTTTCATGTTGCCCAGGTATGCCCTGACATGACATCACCAACAACCCCTCACAGGGCAGGGGTGAAGGTATTTCAATCCACCATTTGAAAAAATAGAGGCCATACCACAAAATGCACACCACTCTTCAGCAATAAGAATGGCCACATTGGAATTCACAAAGAAATACAGAGAAGAGCCACAAAAGTTCCTAAACCAAAGTGATGGAAAGGCCAAAGTGTGGAGTAAGAACAGATCTTCTCATGATCCAAAACATAGAAGCTCATCAGTCATGCATGGTGGAGGTTGTGTCCTGGCTTGGGCTTGCATGGCTGCTTCTGGGAAAGGCTCACTAATCTTTATTGATGATGTAACTCATGATGGGAGCAGCAGAATGAATTCAAGAGTCTACAGAAACATTATCTGCCAATTCACAGGGAAATGCATCCAATCTAATTGGGAGGACCTTCATCATGCAGCAAGACAATGACCCAAAACACACTGCCAACAGAACAAAGATTTCATCAGGGGACAAAAGTGGAAGGTTTTAGATTAGCCAATTCAATCACCAGACCTTAAGCCAACTGAGCATGCTGTGGAAGTGGGAGTGTGGTCGAGCACCTATTTGTGAATGGTGGGCTGAGCCAGAGAAGGTGAGGGGTAAGGATTTCACACCTGCGGGAAATTGTGTTAATGACTGTTCCGTGTTTCAGTGAGCAGTGACGAGGATAAAGATGGGAGAGATGAGCGCCTCAAGAGAGAGAGCTTCCAGCACAGAGCCGTGTGTGTATTTGTGTGTCTTTGCTGAAAAGCGAAATTAAAGATAGAAAGAATAAAACACCTTTTAAGTTGTCCCAAGCTTGCCTTCCGCTTCCTCATTATCTGCCCAAATGTGGGAAAGTGTTACACTGGTGCTGAAACCCGGGATATTGAGGAAGAGATGCCGTCATGGAGTCCTCACCGTGGGTCGAGATCATTAAATCCCTTGCCAGCCTCCACCAGACCCAGCATCAAGCCTTTCTCCAGCTGCACCAAGACCAGGAGCAGCACATCCAGGACCTGCTCGATGCCCAGGTGGCAGATCAGCAGGTACTCCAGAGCCTAGTTCAACAGGTGGGTACGCCAGCCGCGGCCCATGTAGCCCCAGTGAAAATGAGACTGCAGGATGATCCCGAAGCGTTCTTGGAGCTATACTGCCCAGTGGGCGGCCCGCACATTGCCGCTCCAGACCGGAGAAGCCCATCTTGTGGCCCAGCAGCTGCCGATCGCCAACATGCTGGAGTACCTTGACCTGAAACTGGCAATGGGTCAGCCGCACACCTAAACAGCACCATCGGCACTTTGGCTCACTGACCCTCTGCGAGCTCAGCCACCTGTTCGTGTTCACCCAGAAGCTCAGGGACACCTGCCACTAATTGCTGCTGGCTGAGGGGCACGAAGCTGAAGAAGTGATTGATCATGGTGCTGGTACATTTTGTCGCCTGACTACTGGAAGGGATGGCGGAGTGGGTCCAGTGCCACCGACCGGTGTCACTCGACAAGGTGGTCCAGCTGGCAGAGGACCACCTGGCGGCGTATTTGGGGGCAGGAGAACCCCTATCTTCTCTCTCTCTCGTCCTTCCCTCCTCCTCCCCACCATTCCCCCGTCCCTGCAACAGGGAAACGGGGCCAATCCCCCTGAAACCAGCTGTCCGAACCTGTGCTTTCCCTCCCTCTCCCCCTGTGTCTGCCGCTACCCTCCCTCAGGTGGGTGAATCCGGGGCCGCAGGTGTGGGAATAAAGCCTGGGCCAGTTTGCTGGCATTGGTCTGGATCCCCAACGCGCCGCAGGCCTCCCCGGATCGAGCGGGGACGTACCTTATACCGGTGAGTGTTCAAGGGGGTACATACCACGCATTGGTGGATTCAGGCTGTAACCAGACCTCAATTCACCAATGCTTGGTTCAAGGTGAGGCATTGGGAAATGCACGTTTGGTGAAGGTGAGGTGTGTGCACGGGGATGTTCATGAATATCCGCTGGTGCCTGTCATCAAATTCCAGGGGCAAAAACATATAGTGGAAGCTGTGATTAGTCCTCGACTCACCCATCCACTAATCCTGGGGACAAATTGACCAGGGTTTCAGACATTAGTAAAGGAAATGTTTGTGGATGGGTCCTGCAGTAGCGAGAGACGGAGTGGAATGTGCGCAGCATTGGCTGGGGAGGCGGTGCCAGGGCCGTTGATGCCAACTCCACGTCAGGGGGACACAGACAGTGGGGAGGGCTCCACCCCTCCACTCTTGGAGGGCACCCCCTCGGGGATTTCCCCTTGGAGCAGTCATGCCACAAGACCCTAAAGCATGCCTTCTACCAAGTAAGAGTAATCGATGGTCAGCGTGTCCATCGCAATGTTGCGCTATTCCACCCCTATTTTGCAATCATTAAAGAAAGACTATATCGAGTGACGCAGGACACTCAAACCCAAGAGGAAATGACCCAGTTGTTGGTCCCAAAGAGCTATCAGGAATTGTTATTCCAGGTGACTCACCATAATCCGATGGAGGGGCACTTAGGACAAAAAAAAAAAAACGCTAACCCGACTCATGGCCCGTTTCTATTGACCGGGCATTAGTGGCGATGTTCACAGGTGGTGTGCGGCCTGTTGCAAATGTCAGCAGGTGAATCTGCCAGCCACCCCAAAAGTGCCATTCCGCCCCCTCCCATTAATCAAGGTCCCCTTCAAAAGAATTGGTATGGACCTCGTCAAGCCATTATATTGGACTGCACGAGGACATCGCTTTGTGTTAGTTTTAGTGGACTACGCGGCATTAATGACTGTTATGTATTTCAGTGAGCGATGACAAGAATAAAGAGGGGAGAGACGAGCGCCTAAAGAGAGAGCTACCAGCACAGAGCTGTGTGTGTGTTTGTGTCTTCACTGAAAAGCAAAAGTAAAGATAGAAAGAATAAGGTGCTTTCTGAGTTCTCTCAAGCCTGCCTCCCACTTCCCCATTATCTGCCCGAACTTGGGAAAGCATTTCACCTCCTGAAGTGGAGACTTAAGAGAGAAGTGCCCCAAAACAAACAACAACTGAAATAAGCTTCAGTACAAGCCTGGAAAAGCATCACAAAAGAAGCATGCAACAGTGTGATAATGTCAAAGGGTCATCAGCTTGATGCAGTTATTGCAAGCAAGAGATATGCAACCAAATATTAAGTGTTGCTATAATTTTGCTCACCTAAAAATTGGGTGGTCTGCCACCAAAGGCGCCATGTTCTAAGATCTGTTGTCTCATATTCATTCACATTCTTTTGCTCTCAAACCCAAATGTATTGCAAAAACAAAAGAACTGGTCTTGCTGTTCTAATACTTTCGGGGGAAACTACAGAGTTTGGTTTAACACAAAATTAAAAATTAATAATATACTACAATAATTTTGTAGCATCAGAAGTGAGGAGAGTAATGACAAATACATAGGGCAGGCCTGTTGGTCAAAGGGTTTTTGTGTGCTAGGTTCATGCACACTGTTTTTGTTTTCTTGTTAAAAGGGGCTCCCATGTGTCAGTGTATTGCTTGATGTTCTGTACACCTATAGTTCAGGGTGTAGAATCTTTTAATGTGAGCAAAGTATGATTCACACTTTTTGGAACATTAAAGGACTGTCTCACCCTACAAAAAGAAAGAAAGTTATGTCTAGTCTTAGACATAAAAATTGGAATGTAACACAATGATTGTGGCTAGTATTTATGCACTCAGTCAGGACAAACCTTTTTTTTTTTTTTTTTTTTTTTTTTTTTTTTTTTTTTTTTTTTTTTTTTTTTTTTTTTTTTTTTTTTTTTTTTTTTTTCTTCTTTAAACAGAGTTTGATTGTTAGATACAAGCACTGGGAATTCCTGATAGAATTTATGGAGGGAATATTAATTTGTTAATGGATTCAGTCTTCAGAGCAGTAATCAATCAAGTATCAAGAACACCGAAAGCAAGATTAATGTGAGGATGCATGGGCTTTTACATCTATCTTGATATGATTGCACCTTTTTTCAGTGGTACATGAGATATATTCCTAGATAATTTTGTTTCTTAATATTAAAATCACTTATTCCCTTATTCCAAAGTGCTCCAGTAGAAACATATTATTTTAATTTTATTTCAGATCATGGCTGTGTTTGTTTTGGAGCCAGTACCCTGGAATAAATAAATACACTGACATAGGTGGTGGTTTTATTTAATCTCTTCCAGATTCTACATTCAGGGGAACATTATAGACACAAATAAACTTTTATGTTGAACAAATCTGGCTTCAGTGTCGTAGATAGGAGTAATGTGGAAAGCTTTAAGAGGAAGTTTTTTCTACTATACTATAAGCTACTGTAAGAAATCTCCCGGATGTTTCAGTGGATGAACACATGCATAAACTCATGCTGATTTATTTTGTTGTTGTTGTTGCTGGCCCAGTTAGATCACTTGTGCCCCACTTATTGAAGACCAGTAATTCATAATGCTACTGCCCTCTCTCTCATTTTATGCCTGTCCATTCCAGTGGCCTAAGCAGGGTATTCAATATCTTAGCATCCCTGTTGAATGATTTGATAAGAATTAATTTCAAAATTCAAACAGATAGTCACTCTATATTTGTCCATCTCAGGGAATGCTCTGAAAATTAACCAAAATGATCTATATCACTAAATCCTTTTACAAATTCCTTTGTCATATTTCAAGTAATTTAAAAAGATAACAAAGGCCTTCATTTGGAGGTTTATTCATTTAGACAGAGAGGGATTTGATTGTACACTGGTCACTTCATCCAGAATGAAATATGTTTTGTGTGTTAGAGACAGGAAGCAGGTGCGTAAAGTCAGTGTTGTGTTTATTTGGGCATATCCAAAAATCGTAATCATATTCCTTAATATTGGTCAAAACACAGGTAGGCAGCATGAAAAAAGCATAATCAATAATCAGCAAACAAAAACAGTCACGTAAGTAACAGAAAAATGGGAAACAGGAAAACAAGGAAACAACGGTTCGGATTTAAAGACATGAAATGCATGATAAGAGTTCATACTGAAAAACTGAAATGAACTAATTAAAGGTGAACTGAAAACAGGTGAGAACAATCAGGATCTATACCAGTAACAGGACCGTGCGAATACCAAACACAATTCAAAACTAAATGCATACGGCCAGACACAATCATGTGATGTAAACAAACCCTTAAACAGAGAAGCTCGGAGCCGCAACACATGCTGAGAGCTGCACACAGAAAGGGGGAAAATCACATGACACAGAAACAGCCCTTCTTTGGTATAGGGTTGAAGATGCTGCTTCTGTCCCACCTCTGTTCCTTCAATGGCTGTCTGTTTGAATCTCATCTATTTTTCATAATATTTGAATCTTTTTTTTTTTTTTTTTTTAAAGATTAGATTCAATTTTTTTTTTCAAGTTTCAGTATTAGGAAAATTTATACAATCATAAGCTTATATGCGCAGTCCTGGTGATTTGAGCTACAGCATTACATACAGTCATTGGATCAAGCCAATAATGCCCACAAGCAGCAGAGAAACTGTGGCTATAAAAATTCTATACACCCCTGTTAAAAGTGTATGTTTCTGTGATGTAAAAAAATTAAACCAAGATAAATCATGTGAGCTGTTTTTCTACCTTTAATGTAATATAGCAACCAACAAAGGGGAAAAACAAGTAGAAGTGTTTAAAAAAAAAATACAATTACCTGGTTGTACATTTGTTCACTCCTGTTAACTTGTTAAACACCTTTTGCTTGTCTACCAACAAGTGGTAAGAGTCTACCAACTACACATCTTGTTTGGGCAATTTTCATCTCACTTCCTTGCAAAAATGTTCCAGATCTGTCAAATTGAGAGGGGATGTCCTGTGCACAGCCCTCTTCAAGTTATTCCACAGGTTTTTGATAGGACATTAGATTAGATCTGGGTTCTAACTGGGCCATTCCAAAATAATGCCAGGTATTCCTGCAGCTCCATTCATGTAGATATAGGTCTCTTGGCAGATTTGTTTTTCACTTGAATTTTGTTGGTTGCTATAAAATACTAAAAGTGGAAAAACATAAGACATGATTTAACATGGTTTCATCCTGTTACCTATGTGCCTAAATAAAGGTGAGAAAAAAAAAAATCCAGTAAGTGGCAATTCGCAGTTCTGTGAGCAGAAATGCCCTGTTGATGAGAGATCAGGATGGCCAGGCTTGTTCAAGCTAACAGGAAGGTTACAGTAAATAACCACTCTATACAACCGGGGTGGGCAGAAAAGCATCTCAGAATGTGCAACATGCCAAACCTTGAGGCAGATGGGCTACAATAACAGAACAGGAATCTGAGGCTACAGTGGGCACAGGTAACAAACACTGGTAGGTGTTCCTAATAAAGTGGATGGTGAGTATATGTGGTTTCTATAAAAATAGACAAACAGTTTTGAAAAGAGTATGAGCGCCATCAAATCACTTTCTTCCCCAAAATTTGTGCATGAGCATCAGCCTCAGGTAGGGGGTGTTGCCAAAGGTTTGAAGGTAGAATGGTATGTTATTGATTGTTAGCGTGCCATTCAGATGATAATATATATATAAATAAATAAATATATATATATATATATATATATATATATATATATATATATATATATATATATATATAAATTGGGTGTATTTCATTTTATGCCTGATTGTTCTTTTAACAACAAGTCCGTTCTCACCTGTCCTCCTTGTTGACTTGGTAGTAATATGAGCGCTGGCGGATGGCTGAGTAGAAGGAAAATGCTTCATTTAAGTAGCTTGTTTCTGAGGTACGGAGGCTGAGGGAGGACAGCATGAGGAATACACTCATCAGAGCATTCTGAGGTCCTACAATGAACAAACCAAGGCTTTTAGGAAAAGCAGCCTTACTAGTAGTGGTAGTAGAGCTGGCCGATTTTGGAAGCCACCTCGCCGATCTGCCACCTCTTGAGGCCATATCGATTGTCCAGCACCTGTCTGTTCTCCCATTTATCACACACACACACACACACACACACACACACACACACACACACACACACAAAAAACCTTTGAGGGCACACACAAAGACATCTTTTTATTATTATTATTTTTACTTTATTTCAATATTCTCAGTAATTCCATATAAAACTAACATGGAGAGCATTGTATATAAACTCAGCTGGTGAGCTCACTAAATAAGCTCTAAGCTCTATGGATTTGGACAAACTACAATATTAGAGAATGACATGGTATCAGGAAATGTTGCACAGCAGAACCTATGTGCTAAGTCAGCTAACTAGTTACATTAGCTAATGCCAATCATAAAACAAATTTGGCTGTTGTGGTTTGGCTACTGTGAAATACATTGTTCAAAATATGATGATGCATATGATGATCTACACTCAGATAGTGCAATCCACCTTTAACAAATGCAAGCTAGCTAGCAGCTAGCTCACTGGCTAGCAATTTGGAACGGCAGGCATTGCTCCCAAATTGTATCCAAGATCCTGGCTTTTTTTTTAATTAGGGTAAGAACATAGAGATGTTCAAGCTGTTTTTGTCATTTTTGGAAAATCACAGAAAAAAGTATTTGCTGCACATGATCATTATTATTAGTTTCTTACTTTAGATTATTGTTATTTGGAATTAATGGCTGACCTGTGCTGTTGCTGAAACTTCCAAAGTTTGGTGTAGACGTCGAAGGTACGGCCAAAATAGGACTGCCACTGCTTGTGTCCATACTGAGGAAGATCTCTAAAGTTGAAAAAAACAACATGAGTGTCTACAACAGACGTTAATCATGTTACGCAGCATACATGTTTTATTAAGAAGTCAAGACTGTAAACTGGGAATAAGCAATAAGAGAGTGAAAGAGGAAGCAGGAATTTCTTACTGTATCAAATTTTCCCTCTTTCATCTATTTTATTTACTTCATATTGTGAGCCAGGTTTGGGAAATGCCTTATCACTTTCACCTTTTTAAAAATACTTAGCATTGTGGAGAAGGCACTACAGCAGATAACGGTGGGTGTGTAAATAAACTGTCATTTTTATCAGTCCTATTAACATGGCAGTAAAGCAAAGGTAAGAAAAGAAAAAGTGCAGGAAGACTGATAAAAGAGGCACAGGTGAAGGGGGAGAGAGATGAGTAAGAGTGTGGATGGGTGACAAAGCTAAAGCTGCGGTGACTCATAGTTGTGATGTGATGGAACCTTACTAGTTATAACTTTCAACATTCCCTCACTCTTTTGCTCTCACTTGCTCACTCTCTCCCTCATTTGCATTTCCTTAGTCACTCTTATTCCCTTCTCTCTGCCACTATTTTCCTCCTCTCTCGTTTCCATTCTTTCTCTCTGATCCTATCTCATTCTTTTCCCCATTCTCTCCTTCCACCAGAGTGGTCACAGAGTTGCTATGACAACACACATTGGTGGTGGATGCAGGCAGGCAGACAGACAGATAGACACATGAGGGTCATCTGAAGGAGAATGGTGGAGAACTCTTTAGAAAAGATGGCAGCATCATTATTTTATTTTAACACAGAGAAGTCTATTAGTAAAATCTGCTGACTTTAGCAATTCTTTCTGCATTATATGCCAATGGTGACAGTTAAAAAACGGGAAAAAGCACTTTTCGTGTTCTTTTACCATAGTTGGCGTGCCTTTTAGATTTTGGTTCTTAAACTTTTCTTTTGGTATCTTCATTTTTAAAGCCCTATATGTTTCAATCCCAGACATATGGGATCTCAACATGGCTCCATGAGTAAATTGTTAAATTGTATGCATTTTCAGTGGTCAAAAACCAAATGTTGGTCACTTTGCATACAGCTTTTTGTCTTTTAAAGAATAATGTCTGAAGAACAATGTTGAAACTAGAACTATATCTTGTTTCCCTCTATCAAAACAATTGCATAATACACACCTATATTTAACAATATCTGAGTGCCACAATTAAACTGAAATGGTCAAGTTGTGGCACATTCACTTGCACTCAATAATGCATTCATAACATTCTTTATTTCAATCTGTTTCAGGGAAATTTGGAAGAAGGGATTTTGTTCATTTTAACTGCTTTTGGAGCTATCAAGAGTTCCAAAACGCTGTATCATAGCTACATGTTTGAAACAACTGCATGCCTCTTAGGGCAGTGTGGTAGCTCTCCCCACACATGTGTATTCAATAAACCAAGATTTGCCTCACCTGGATTGTTTAATAATTAGAAATTGCTCTGGTTATGAAATGTGACACATAGTCAGACATGCTATATCAAGTAATATCCACTGCTAAGGGGTATATTTAACGGAATCATTGATATTACCTCAAACTTTGAAACATATATTTTCAACACCTCACTAGAGACAATTGTAGCATTGGAATACACTTGTATAAAGATGATGAGTGCCACAGCAAGAGTTTAACCAGAAATTGTAGACTTACTAAACTTTTTTTATCTTCCTGAAACTGATCATGAGCCACCAATTGTTCCAGTGGGCTGAAAATCATATCAAAGGGATCACGTTTCTATGTTTCCAAGGAGCAAGTAGAGGAAACTATAGAGGCTCAAGAACTTCCTTTTGCCATAGCAAAGAAGATTCCAGGGATAAGAAGCCACCACTGTTTTATGCCAGATGCAAAAGGTCAACTTCACATGCTTCGAATTTCTGCTGACACCACTGGCACTTTAGTCCAGATTCCTAAAGATCTGCCCAACATGAAGCAGTATATGCCTGAGCAATACATTGCTGCAGTGTACGATCAAAAGTGAATCAGAAGAATTGGCAGCATTGTGGAGTGTGATGAGAGGCAGGATGTTCTTGTGTCCTTCATGACCCAAGTAGGTACTGCCACATCATTCAAGTGCCCAGGACGTGCTGATGAGTGCTATGTACCAGTAAGCCACATTCTGTCATCTTTCTGTGCCTTCAACCACCACTGGTAGGCAGAATCACTTAGAGGAGGAAGATATTCAATAGATAAATTATGCCTTCTAAAGCTTTGTAGATGTACATTTGAAAAAAAAAAAAAGTGAAATAAAGGTATTGCATCAGCTAAATAGCTATGTTTTCCTAATTCTTAATAACAGTGTATTTTTTGACTCTCAAAAATCAAGATATTGACATTATTGTTTTTATGTGAATAATTAAAGGTACATTTCTAGTTTCAGCATTATTTGTTCTTCAGACATTCCTCTTTAAATACAATAAGTATCAGATTTATACAAAGTGACCCACATTTGTTTTTCAACCATTGAAAATGGGTAAAATTCAACAATTTGCACATGGCGCCACATTGATATTCCCATATCTCTGGGATTGAACCATATAGGGCCTTATAAATGAAGATACCAAAAGAAAAGCTTGTTAAGAACCAGAATCTGGAAGGATATTAAGATATCTTTAATACTTCTTGAGTTACATGCATGCCAACGTTGGGGGGATCACAAAAAAGTGCTTTGTCCAATTTTTGGACTCACACCATTTGCATATAATGCAACAAGGATTGCTAAAAATCAACAGATTTTTAGTAACAGACCTACCTATCTCTGTGTAAAAATAAAATAATGATGCTGCCAGCTTTCTAAGGTTATATTTTATCTGTGGTTTTGCTCCAAAATCACAGGTGAAAATTGCCATTTTGACCCCCCTCTACAAAACAGTGGATTACTCAGTAAATATTCATCCATGGCATTTAATATTTTGGCTGTCATCTTCATTTATGTATTTCTTTCAACAGAAATAAAATGATCAAAATAAAATTTTTTAGCTGGGGATCTCTGGTTGAGTTGACACGGAATTACCCAGTTTTAATTTAAGGATATTTACATCCAAAGTGAGTGAACAATGTAGGAATTAAAGCACTTTTTATATGTAGTTCTGGACAACCAACTATTCTTCTCTCCCCACATCTGACTTCGTCATGCAGTTTCACCTTCATACAACATCAGAAAGATCCAACCATTTCTCTCCAAGGAGGCCACTCAGGTGCTTGTTCAGTCCATTGTCATCTGGAGACTAGACTATTGTAACTTTCCACCAGCAGGTTTTCCCCTTCATGCCATCCACCCTACATCCGAACTGATCCAATTCAGCTTCATGACTTGTTTTCAATCTCTCAGGTTTTTCCCACATCACCATAATGCTGCATTCCTTCCACTGATGTCCAGCAGCCTGCATCAGATTTAAAACACTGATGCTCACCTATAAAGCCAAAAATGGTCCAGCTCCATCTACGCAAAAGCACTCATCACACCTCGCTCTACACCACGTTCCCTATTAGCCTCTAGCATGTCTCAACTTCACCCTCCATACCAAGACAAGCAAGAAGACTCTTCTCTGTCCTGGAATCCAGATGGTGGAATGAACTTTTGTTTTTGCCTACATCACAAGACAATATTGTTACATGGGAAATTGGTGTATTTTGTACATATTTTAAGAGCATGGTGCTCTTAAATAAACACTGCCTTTTACAGGCCTAGAAATAGCTTCTGTGTGCTGGGGCAAAGTTGGGAGATGACACAAGCATAGTCACTGATCACTCATACATGTGCTTCTGTGTGCTGGGGCAAAGTTGGGAGATGACACAAGCATAGTCATTGATCACTCAACATTATCTAATGTTACTGACAGTTCTGCCCAACTCAAAGCAGCCGAAAAAAGATATTCAGACAATTCTCGACTGAACTGACCAACATTATTCTATTATTTTTTTTAAATTAAATTTTACAGCAGAATCCACAGATAATATTCAAAAGCCATTTATGAAAATAAGTTGACAGGGGCTTTAGGTAGCATCAAACAGACTCTCTGATGTGGTTTACGACACATTATAACTTACTGAAATCTATAAACATGAGCAACATTTCTCCATGTAGCTTGAAAGATGAATGTAGATGGTTTTTAATCTATGAAAGACCATCCCTGATATTTTGCCAGTAGCCTAACAATGTCATTTTAAGCCAGTACGACTTTAGCCATGTAGGTATAGAAAAGATTTTGGGTGAGAAACATCCTTTACTTCTTCTCTACAGCCATCTATCACCAGTGCAAAAATAAAGAAGCACAAATGTGTTGGCTGGGGTAAAGGGTTTGTACATTTCATTTTGTACTTAACCATTCCTCTAGGTCTTTAGCTAAGGCACAATGCTAAATGGAATATTCAATTTAGTTTTTTAATTGAAGAACAAGCAGGAGAAAACGCAGCAGTGCACTTAATTTTAATCTGTTTTGGCAACTCTATTATTTGATTCAATCACAAGTAGGTGAATTTACATTTGTGGTGATTTAGTTTTTTGTTTTGAGAGCAATAACAGTAATGTATAATAATAAATGCAATTGTTTTACATTCCACACAAATATTGCATTTTCATTTAGCTTGACAATTATTGACTTAAATTATTTTATGTGACTCTGTTAACGAACATTAATGTTAGAGAGGGCTGGTTTCACTAGTTACATTTCATTTGTGCTCAGGCTGTTAACAGAAGAAAGGCAGCTGCTCCCCTTTTCTTGCTCCACTCACGCAGGTATGTGGAAACAAAAAGACCTATGAGATTTAGTTCTGATGATTTTGCAGGCCAAAGGTTTCCCATACTCCATCATGCTTATGGACTAAGTCACCAACACATTTGGCCCCTTGTCATCCTGGGAGTATCAGTGCTCCAGAACACCAAACTGCCAAAATTTGGTTTTTGTGGAGGTAGTCACACTTCTTGATGATTAACTAATCTTGTGCATTTGTAACACCTGGCTGCTAATTACTCTCTTAATGATTGCGGAAATAGGATGGGTGTACTTTCTTTTTCCCATGACTGTAGTTGCAAAAGAATCAGTAAAAATGTACAGAATACCAGCACCCTATGTTAGTTTGGGTGTCTCATTTGATTGACATAAGCACTAGGTAATATTCCCATACTGTGACAGATTGTCACAGTGTCTGCATGCCAAGAAGAAAGGACATCAGCCATGACCTCAAAGAAACAATTGTTTCTGCTCATCAATCTGGGAAGGGTTATAAGGCCATCTCCAAACAATTTGAAATTCATCATTCTACAGTAAGAACGATTGTTTACAAATGGAGAGCCTTCGAGACAGTTGCCAATCTTCCCAGGAGTGGGCATCCCAGCAAATTCAGTCCAATGCTCAGAGATATAAAGACAAACCCAAGAGCTACATCATGTACCCTACAGGCCTCTGTAGGCACATTAAACGTTTAACTTCTGAACAAGTATGGTTTTCATGGAAGCGTGGCTAGGAAAAAGCCCTTCTCTCCAAAAAGAATATGGCAGCATGACTTTTTGCAAAACTGCATCTGTACAAACCACAAAAGTTCTGGAACAATATCCTTTGGACTAATGAGACCAAAGTGGAGATGTTTGGTCATCATGCACAGCACCATGTCTGGCGAAAACCAAACAGAGCATATCACTACAAACATCTCATACCAACTGTCAAGCATGGTGGTAGAGGGTGAAGATTTGGGCTTATTTTGCAGCCACAGGACCTGGGAAACTTGCAGTCATTGAGACAACACTGAACTCCACTTTATACAAGAATATTCTTGAGACAAATACGAGGCCATCTGTTCAGTAGCTTAAGCTGGGCCAAACACTTGGTCATGCAACAGGACCCTGATCCCAAGCACACCAGCAAACTGACATCTAAATGGCTGAATAAGAAAAAAAAATCAAGGTGTTGCAATGACAATGTCAAAGTTCAGACCTCAATCACACTGAGATGCTGCGGCAGGATCTTAAGAGAGCTGTGCAAAAAAAAAAACAACTTATCAAAATGAGACACCCAACGTAGCATTTATCAATGCTACTGGGTTAAACTATTTTTTTTTTAACTCTTTAGAAGCTAATTGATTCAAACAGCTTTGACACATGCTGCCAACACACATTGGCAGGAGTTTTAAAATGAGAAAACATTTGTGTCATAGACTAATTGTTCATTTGAGACAATGTTCATTTTCATCCCAGCAAACTGGTATACAAACTGCTGACTTTTGGCAAAAGTAGTATGAAATAATGTTTTCTAGGGCAGGAAAGATTGATAAATATGACAATAAATGATACATCTAGAAAACTGGATAAGCTTATTCATTAAGTGGCAGTTAATAAACCTGATTCAAGGAGGTAAGCCATTAAGTTAGCATTAAGTTAGTTAAGGTAAGTTAGCATTAATTGTTCCCAGGTTGTTTTCTGTTGTAACTTGCTCTGCCATTTCTATCAAATCTCTATATGAATGACATAGCATCATGCATCCACAACCTGCTTCATAACACAGTTCAACTAATCAATAATTAAATTCACTGCCAATTTTTTAGAGTTATGGTATAAGTACATAAATAGTTTCATAAAAATAGCAGAATAAGTAATATACAGCCACCACTTGAGCCAGAGCCTGAGTTAGTATGTGAGATGGAAAGGTAGGGACTAGATGTTGGCCTTAAATCCACACACAGTAAGGATGCCTTCAGTACTTCTTTACTGTTGGTTTATCTCCTACTCCTGGAGTTCCCACAGGAGATAAGCCTCAGGTGGGTATAGGGATACTCACCAGTCTCAGGCTGAGGGCTTCACAGTTGGAGTTTTTCCCAGTGGAAAATAGAGTTGCCTCCATGAGATTTTGAGCCTCAGGAAGGAAAACTCTGATTGCTGTTGCTGTGGCTATGCACCATATAACAGTTCTGAGTATTCAGGTCAAGCAGGTGCTTGAGAGGGTACCTCTTACTGACACCACAGTGCTTCTGGGTCTCTTCAGTGCTCATGTTGGAAATTATGGCAATGACTTGGAGTGGTGTGATTGGGAGGAACAACCTCCTGGATGTGAACCAAGTGGCAAAATATTATCAGACTTCTGTGTAAGCCACGGATTGTCAATAACAAACACTTTGTTCAAATAGAAGTTTACTCATATGTGTACTTGACACCAGAGCACCTTGGGCTAGAGGTCAGTGATCAATTTTGGGAGTATATCATCAGATATGAGACCATATGTTTTGGACCACTGGGTGAAGAGAGGGGTAGCGCTGTCAACTGATCACTTGGTGGATTCATTGCACAGGTGATTCAACTGATCACACAGCTGCATTCATTGCACAGGCCATCAGCCAGATTTACCTAGTAAACCCAGGAGAGCCTTCCAGTGCTTACTTGCACCTCTGAAAGGACTTCTCCCATGCACTGAGTGAGGTCAGGGACGTTAAGGCTTTATGGATCAAATTTCTCAAACAATAGAAGAAGCTGCAAGAAGTTGTGGCCGCAAGGCTGATGGTGTCTGTGGCTGGAAGACTGTCATGGTGGTTGGATGCACTGGTGGAACCAATGCTGAGGGTATCCATCAAATTAAAGAAGGAGGCCATCAGAGTAATGCTCACAGGGGGCATTCCTGATTCAGTTGAGATATATATGAGAGCCAAACAGGCTACAGCAAAAGCAGTTGCAAGTGAAGTGAAAGCTTACAAGTGAAAGCTCAGGCATGGGAGGAATTTGTAGAGACCATGGAAAAAGGCTTTCGAGTGGCCCCAAAAATGTTTTGGCAAACTGTTCTTCGATGGCAAGAGCACTTCGAGGAACTCCTTAACCCAGTGAACATCGCCTCCCATTAAGAGATAACACCAGAAAACTCTGGTATTTTGACGTTCAGCTCTGTGGCTGAGGTTTCTACGGCATTTCTAAACCTTCATAGAAGCAAGGCTGCAGGGATGGATGAGATTAAGCACTGGACAAAGCTGAGTTTGTGTGGTTAACCCGCCTCTTCAATGTAGCATGTGAGATCTGAGGCAGTGCCCTCGGACTGGCTAACTGGGATGATGGTCCCTATTTTTAAAAAGGAGGGACAGAGTGTATGGTTCAGTTATTGTTGAACCTAGAATTCAAGAGGTACAATGCAGGTTCCGACCAGGCCAGCGCACTTTGGACCAGTTCTTCACTCTTGCACAGCTTGGTGAGGGGTGATGGGAGTATGCTAAATTCAGTCTACATGTGTTTTGTGGATTTGGAGAAGGTCTATGACCATGTGCCTCAACATTTGTTGTGGGAGGTACTGCAGGAGTATGGATCACCTGGCTTGCTACTTTGTGCAGTTTTGTCTCTTTATGAGTTCACCGAAAGGTGTAGCCACACTCTTGGAGCTATTTAAAAATCTTTTATATGAGTGTTGGACTTTGTCAAGGGTGGGTCTGGTCTCCACTCCTATATGTTATTCATGGACAGGATATCAAGACACAGCTAAGCTTTGAGAAGTATGCTGTTGGGAGATCTAGAAATAACATTCCTGTTATTTCCACATTATGTTTTTCTTTTGGCACCACCCAGTTGCTTCACACTCGGGTGCTTCACATCCCAGTTGCTTCACAAAGTGTGAAGCAACTGGGATGTGAAGCACCCGAGTGTGAAGCAACTGGGATGAAAATCAGCACCACCATGTCCAAGGCCATGGTTCTTTCCTGGAAAACAGTGGGATGGTCCCTTCAGGTGCAAGGAGAGACCTTGCTCCTGGTCAATGAGTTCAAGTATTTTGGGATCTTATTCAGGAGGTATGGAAAAAGCAAGTATGAGATTGACAAATGAATTGAAGCAGAAGCTCAGTTTACAGATGACGCTCTCTTTTTACCAGTCAATCTACAAGCCCTATCCTCACTTATGGTCACTGATGGAAAGTCTAATGTTGTGAGTACAGATGAGAGAAATTAGGTACCTCTGCAGGGTTGCTGGGCTTATGCTCCTCGAAATAGAGCTGCTTCCCTACCTAATTGAGGGGAGCCCGCTGAGGTGGTTTGATGTCTCAGGCACAGCCCACTGAACAGAGACCTCAGGACAGACCCAGGACCCACTGAAGAGACTATATCTCACAGTTGGCTTGGGAATGTCTGAGGATGTCTGTGGCTGGGGATAGAAAAGTCTGGACTATTGCCACCATGACAAATGAAAGGAAAATGAATGAATGAATGAATGAATGAATCAGTGATGTGTTTTCTTTTTTTTTCATTTTTATAGATAACACTGTGCCATACAGTCTCAGAAAGCACAAAAACAAATATATAATGAAATAATGAACAATCTTCAGACACATGTCTAGGCTGAAAGTACAACTCCAGCCTGAAACATTACATATATTGATACTGAAACATTTGTGAGGTGCTTAGCAATTCCAGTGAAAATTTGTTGGTTGATACTGTATTTTGTTATTCCCGTGAGAGTAACTGTGGTTGTGAACCACACTGACGTCACAGGTGGACATTGCTAGTGCAGTAACGCTGTAAAGCAGGAGAAAAAAGTTTAACATCTCAAGCATAAGGCATAACAAGCAGGTTTCACTGTTAATTCCAAAAAAACAAAAAACGAAAGAGCAATTGCTTCTGTTCTCTCACCATTTTCCAGTTCATCATAGAAGTGATGGATAAAGCAAATGTTGGACTCAAATTTCTGGAATATAATACAGCATTACAAGTTACGGCAGAGACTCGACTCAGCTAGTTAGCAATCTACGAGATGACAAGCTCAGTGGTATTGACGGCAATAGTACTATGAAAGTTGAAGCTTTGGGACCTGATCTGTTTGAGCAGAGTGTACAGATGAGGAGATGAGAGAGCTGCACAGACAGGCACCACTATCAGTAGGTAGTTGAACAGCATTGTGGGTAATATAGGAAACCATTAACCAAAGTGAAAATAGACAAATGTCAGTGAAATAAGTTTAAACTAACAGTTAACTCATATTTTCATTACAAAATAAGACTTGGACACTACTGAGGATCATAATTTAATTAAAATTATTAATAGTCAAGTCGTTCATAGATTTTCCCTTTATGTTTCTGGATGTTCATTCAGAAGGACAAAAGTACTTACAGAAGAAAAATTAAGTACCCCATCATACAGACCTCAGGCCGTTGAAGAGCTGCTTGGACTTGTCCAGCAAATAGCAGAAGTCTGTCACAGTTTTCCTCTCACCAAGTGGGATGTCATCATCAGCTCCCACTCCAGTCATGACAGCTGTGATATTAAAGGAGAGAAACTCACTTTCAGAGGAGATTGTCACCAAAGCATCATTGGTGACTGTTAAAGCATGCAGGCATGTGAGTCACTGCAGACTACAGAGCTGTAATCAAAAGCAGCAAAACAATTAGAAAAACACTAAACGGAGCACAAGCTAGACTCAGACTCTAGAGAAAAAGAAGGCAAAAAGGCTAGAGGATGGTTCTTTGAAAATTGTTTGCTGGACATATGGTGGTGGCCTCTGTGTGTGTGTATCACTTCAGCTTGATGCTAGAGATTTTTAACTGTTTCCAGACGATTAGGCTTCGAGGCGTGATATTATGTCTACATGACATAGACAAGCAAATAATGTCTACATGTTTTGTATAAAGGAAGCAAAACCACTGCAACAGTGAAAAAAATTCATTTTTCCTATTTTTGTGCAAAGTCTATGTGCACTGTGATAAATAAGTGTCTATTGTAGCATGACAGAACTGACCTTATCAAAATCATGCAGCATGATGGTAACCATGTCAACTGCAAGTAGTTATGTGTTATGCATTATGTATAAATAATTACACAATGCCTTTACTTCTACACTGACTTATGTCAATCTGTCACTGACATGATGGAATAAAACTCAAAATTGTGCCTGTATGTGAAAGATCTGCGTTAGGCCTGACTGATACAACAAGCCAATATAAACTTAATGGCATCAGTGAAAATCTAAATCAGAACATTTGAAGAGATATTATTGAGATGTTTAAATAATATCTCAATAATATCTCTTCAAATGTTCTAATTTAGATTTTTTGTTTGAACACAGTTCCTCTGTAAGATATGGGTTTAGAATTGTTTCATATTTCCAAATAAACAGATTATTATCCACAAATAAATGAAGAGAGATTCACAAAGATTAAACAAATTCACAAATAAATAAAATGAGATCAACAAATATATGTTAGGAGTTTCACAGAAATTAATTAAATTCACAAATAAATAAAATGAGAGTTGCAAATAAAAAAATATTTACAAATATGTTTTTATGTCACAAACACAACTCTGCCTGCACACATTTGTGGATCGCTTCCTGTGCATTTTATGGATTGCTGCAAGCATTTGTGAATTGCTGCACACATTTGTGGATTTTGAAACATTTCTAGCGTCAAGACACACAAATCCACAAATAGGTGGACTCCAACCACCGGGAACAGTGTCATATTGCACCGAACTCACATATTATAAAGGCTCTCCAACATGGCCGATCAGGAGGAATCACGACAGGTGAGTGGTTCTAACCATCTAACAGTATCATTGTAACAACATCTAAAAGAAAACAAGCAATGTTGTGGGTCATAAATTCTTTATTTTTAGGGAATATGTGTTTTCACCAGTGTTTCTTGATTAGTAACTGATTGATTCACTGATTCAGTAAAGATTTGTTTACTGATTTAAACCGGTAACACCTAAGGTTCGTGAGTTTCTTAGAACGATTCGTTTAGAGAATGTAATCATAAGTGTCATTAGCCCATGAACTGGACGACACTGGTCACAGCTTTTGTCATGCAGCCTGTGAGGACAACACTTTCTTGCCAATGCCATCCTTTCACGATACACTGTCTTTTAATCTCACCACTCTCAATTTCCTGCAGAATCACAACTCGGGTTTTGCCATGGATTCGGTAGCGATGCAGGAACCACTGGTGAAAACACACATATTCCTTGAAAATAAAGACTTTATGACCCATAACTTGTCTTGTTTTCTTTTAGATTTTGTTACAATGATGCTGTTAAATGGTTAGAACCACTCACCTGTCGTGATACCTCCTGATCGGCCATGTTGGAGAGCCTTTATAATATGCAAGATCAGTGCAATATGACTATGTTCCCGCCCTGATTGTAAAACAAAATGTGATTGGTTGGAGCGAGAATGTGCTACGATTAGTCAGCGCAGCAATGTGGCTGTTATCCAGTTAGACGGTGGGGGGAATTCACCTATCTGTGGATTTGTGTGCACGTCTTGACGCTAGAAATGTTTCAGAATCCACGAATGCGTGCAGCAATCCACAAATGCTAGGCAGAGTTGTGTTTGTGACATAAAAATATTTGAAAATATTGTAAATATCTCTCTACGTGTATTTGTGGATCATAATCTAACCCCATAGAAAGACAATTATTCTTTCTTTGATGACTGATGTCTGAAATAGTTTTACTCTTCGTCTTGAAAAATAAATACAAAAAAATTAATATAGATAGCTGATCTATATTAGAATATAGAATATAAAATGTAAACAAACAGGACTGAGGAAACGAAAGAGTCTGATATGATACTATAAGATGAAAAAAGGATTTGGGATCAATGGAGTTTTAGCTTTTTTCTTGCTGAACAGGTATGGCATTTATTTGTTCTCTAAGGTGGTGGGACATTAGTGATAGATGATAGTCAGCTGATTTATCCTCATTCTGGAGTTTGTATGGTTACTTGCTTGAGAATTATTGAGCTAAAGAATTCTTGATTGCTAACTAGTGACTAACAGCATGTGTTGTTGAGTTTTTTGTATGTTTGTATTTCATTCTCAGGCTTCAAGATTCAAGCCCTCTGCTCTTCTGTATTTTTATCCTTTGGTGTGTGATTTCCCATTCAACCAGAACTTATATTTTAGCTAGCTATGTTAGGTGACAAGTTTAATCTGTCATGATATAATACTGCAGAATGAGCACAGTTACACTGAACCAAGTTGGCAGTGCCCAGGCCTGCTTTATCAGGCAGTAACAGTAATAGCTAACCAGTTGACAGTAGGTAAAAGACAAGCTCTTGTCAAGACATTCTGCTCTTCCACTTGATACATTGTAGCTGTGATGGTCACGCTGATATGCAAAAACAGTTCTCATAACACTTCTGTAATACTGAGCAATCACATGTCCTGAACACCTTTACTGCATCCAAAACATACAACTGTACTAAATAGTCACTGGTGTCATTAGTATTTAGGCATATTACTTGTGCATTAGTCTGTTTGGGACTAAATATGTGCACACATGTGGGAGACAACCCACTACATGTTCTTCCACTAGTAGCTTGTAACAGCATTTTTCTACCAGAGATGGTGAAAATCCAAAATCTTACATACTATAGCTTTAAATATTTTAGTCATTTGGTTTTTGTTTGTTTTAGTCCAGACCTAGTTAACAATCATTTTTCATCTTCATTTTCGTCAACAAATAATATACAAGTGGGGGACTGTCTACCACAGTATATTGGAGTTGAAATTAAGTAATGAATATCAACTCAAAGTGCATACTTTCTTTAATTTAAGGGTATTTACATCCAAATCGGTTGAATGGTGTAGAAATTACAGTGCTTTTCATATATGGTCCCCCCCATTCCCTTTTTAAGGGACCAAAAGTAATAGGACTATTGGCTGCTCAGCTGTTCCATGGCCCTAAATATTTCACTTATAGATAAGCAGTTATAGGTCTAGAGCTAACTTCAAACGTGGAATTTACATTTGTAATCCGTTGCAGTAAACTCATTATGTAGTCCAAGGAGCTGTCACTGTCAGTGAAGCAAACTAACGTTAGGCTGAAAATCAAAACATTACATGTGGCCAAATAAACTATTTGGTGTATTCTTAAACAGAAAGAACACACTGGTGAGCTCAGGAAAACCAAAAGGCCCAGAAGACCACGGAAAACCACTGTGGTGGATGACAGAAGAATTCTTTCCCTGGCGAAGAAAAAGCCCTTCACAACAGTTGGCCAGATCAAAAACACCCCCCACGAGGTACGCGTATCTGTGTTAAAGTCAACAATCAAGAGAAGTCTTCACCAGAATAAATACAGAGGGTTTACCACATGATGTGAACCAGTGGTAAGCCTCACAAACAGGAAGACTAGATTAGAGTTTGCCAAAAATCATCTAAAATGCCTATACAGTTCGGGAACAACATCCTATGGACAGATGTGACAAAGATCAACCTGAACCAGAATGATAGGAATAGAAGAGCATGCAGAAGGGAAGGCACTGCTCATGATCCAAAGCATACCACCGCATCTGTAAAGCATGGTGGAAGTAGTGTTATGGCATGGGCATGTATGGCTGCCACTGGAACTGGTTCCCTTGTATTTATTGGTGATGTGACTACTGACAAAAGCAGCAGGAGGAAGAGGGCTGTGCACAGGAGATCCCCACACAATTTGATAGATCTGGAGCAATTTTGCAAGGAACAGTGGAATAAAGTTGCCAAAACGAGATGTGCCAAGTTGGCAGACTCTTACCCAGGACACTGAGTGCTGTACTACAAGCAAAAGGTGCTTTAAAAAGTATCAGTTAAGGAGTATGCATACTTATGTTCATGGGAAAAAGAAAGTACACTCTCCTTCAATTCTATGCTTTTATTTTTCATGGCCTAAATAACAATTGTGTGGCCCTCACCAACTTCTTTAAACAAGTAATCTCAAGTGACAATAAAAAACACAACAGATTTCAACATGTACTTATTTTTTCCCAAAAAGTAACCCAACATTCAGAAACCAGGTGGGAAAAATAAGCACCCCCTGTAATTGAGTAACATGTAGAACAACCTTTAGCAACAATAACTTTAAGTAAATTTTATCTGCAGAGTTTCAGTCTCTCACATTGTTTTGGAGAGATTTTGGCCCACTCATCTTTACAACACTGCTTCAGTTCATTGATGTTTGAGGGCATTTGTTTATGCGCAGCTCTCTTAAGATCCTGCCACAGCATCATAATGGGGCCATTCACCTGGTCTCACAAAACTCTGCTTACACAGACATTGTGTGTGTACTGGACACGATAGGGTACGTTCTGCAAATTGACCCTTTTAGGACATTGCAAAGACAATCACCTGGTTCATAGGTCTAAAACACATAACTGGACACAGTGGAGATGGTGGCAGAACGAAGGATGCTGGCAAAGGTGTCAGTGATCATTAAGAACCCCTCCCACCTACTGCATAAAACACTACAGTTACAGAGGAGTACACTGATCAGCAGATTGCTCCTGCCCCACTGCAGGAAGGAACGCTTTCGCAGGGCATTTCTCCCGGAAGCCATTAGACTGTACACCTCTGCACTCTAATCCATCTTTTTATCCATGCATCACTTTACATCTATGCATTATCTGCACCAGACACAATATGGCAAATGTAACAACCTCATCTGTGGATACTACCTCATCTGTAGGTAATACTGTATACATATAACTATTACACTGTATAGAACTGCAACACGATATACTGTACATCCTGCAACTTAGCATAGTTATAGATGTATATGGTACATACTATATAGGTTTAACTCTTTACACCGATTGGCCATAACATTAACACCACTGACAGGTGAAGTGAATAATATTGATTATCTCATTACAATGGTTGTGGACTTCCGGAAGAGGCAGCAGCGGAACTACCCCCCACTCGAGATCGATGGGACCCCCGTGGAGAGAGTGAGCAGCTTCAGGTACCTTGGAGTACACATCTCTGAGGACCTGACCTGGACTCATCACAAGTGCAGGTGAACAAAGCCAGACAACGGTTGTACCACCTGAGACCGTTGAGGAAATTCAGGGTCTCCCCAGCTATCCTGAAAATGCTCTATATTGGGGCTATAGAAAGTTTACTGACTCAGTGCATGTCAGCGTTGTACAGAAACTGCTCAACCCAGGACCACAAAGCCCTGCAGAGAGTGGTGCATTTAGCTGAGGGCATCTTTGGGTCTGCTCTCCCCTCTCTGCATGACATCTACAGCAGACGATGCAGTACAAGAGCTGCTAAAATCAAGGACTCTGCCCACCCCGGTAAATGTCTGTTCAGCCTGCTGCAATCACACAAGTGCTTCCTTAGTCTAACAGCTAAAACCGAGAAGCTCAGGAGGAGCTTCAGGCCACCATACAGATCCCTTAAGTCTCCATAAAGACTCTCCAGTCACTCTGCACTCCACTGAAACTCCACACACTGCACTTTGCATTGTTACTACACACATTTTTTGCACATTCCTTGCTTTCTGCACATCCCTTCTTGCACATTCCTGTACATATATTTCTCATTTCTATTATCTTATTTTTTTATTATTATTTCTTACTTCTAATTCATTTCTGATTTTTTAATTTAGTATTTAAATGCACATTCTATAGAGTAGGCCAGGCTTTCATTTCACTGTAAGATATATACTGTATATAACTGTTTGACAAATAAAATCTTGAATCAATGGCACCTGGCAAGGGGTCGGATATATTAGGCAGCATGTGAACAGTCAGTTCTTGAAGTTGATGTGTTCAGGCAGGAAAAATGGGCAAGCGTAAGGATCCGAGCGACTTTGACAAACTGTGATGGCTAGACGACTGTGTCAGAACATCTCTAAAACAGCAGGTCATTTGGAGGGTGTTCCCGGTATGCAGTGGTTAGTACCTATCCAAAGTTGTCCAAGGAAGGACAACCTGTGAACCAGCAACAGGGTCATGGGCGCTCATGTCTCATTGATACACGTGGGGAGCGAATGCTAACCCGTCCCACAGAAGAGCTACTGTAGCCCAAACTGCTGAAAAAGTTAACGCTGGCTATGAGGGAAAGGCGTCAGAACACAGAGTCAGGGCTCTACAGTGCAACCATTTCAGTCGCATTTGTGACTGAAAATTACTGTGCGCGACTGTGAAAAGATATTTAGGTGCACTGGTGTAAGTGACCCGATCGAAGTTCATGAATAGTTGTATAAATACAATTGGAATAAAAACTACAACTCCCAAATGCATATACATTTATGTTACATTACAATGCAACGTATGTTACGTAACGACAGTTACGGTTCGCACTGCGATTGGCTGCGTTTCATGCCTTCAGTCAACCATGCATACTCGAAAAAGTTGTGTAAAGATGGCAGCATTTTAGTCGGCTTGAATGAAATGAAAAGCATCAAATCTTACTTTCAAATTTCTGCCTCAAATGAGGCAGAACAGAACAGTATCGAAAAAGAAAAAGAAGTTGCTGTTCTTCCTTGAAACTTTCCATTACAGGTAACCAGGTTCAGAAAAGAATGGCTGGAAGCTTTTCCGTGGCTACAATACAAGCAAGATAAAGGTGTTATGCTGTGCAAATACTGCAAAGAAGCCAGTGCAGAATTTGGCAGGACCTATGCTGTTTGTGTGCAGAAATTCGCGAGAAACACTAGCGAGAAACGCTAGTGAAGCACGGTATTTCCCAGCTTCATTTATGCTGCAGGGATATAGTCATCAACAGGTCGCAACCTAATAATTCCCGCACAATTCAAGCAGATGCTAGCAGGCAAAAAAGCCTTATAAACTCAGAAGCTCGCCTACAATTAAAAATCAAATTCAACATTGCATACTTGATAGCGAAAGAAGAGATCCCATTTACCAAATTTGGGCCACTAATTCTACTTCAGAATAAACATGGTGTGGATATCAACGCTACCTATGACAATGATGTCAGATGTGCAGAAATGATAGCCAAGATCGATGAATCGATGATCAGGGACAAGCTTGCTGAAACAATTCAAGTTGCACATTACCTGTCTGTTCTTGTTGACAGGGATACAGACATCTCCAATACAGAGTGTGAGGTAGTTTATGTGCTCTTTCTATAGGACGGCAAACCGTGTTGGCCAGCAGATGCTTCAACATGCCCATGCAGAGGGTAAGTACCACTTTTTTTTGTCTTTTTTTTCCTGAAATCATGGAAGCTGTAGTGGGTAACACTACTCTTTTGCCCATTTCTACAGTTCTTAATGTAACAGTTTGCCAACTCAGGTTGAATTTAATCAGTACACTTGTTGCTGTTTTTCCAGAACATACTGCACCTTGTCCAGATGATGCTGATTCCACCTATATCAGCTGCACAGTGCGAGAGAGGATTCTCAGCACAGAACCGCATCAAAAACTCCATGAGAAGCAGTCCGCACGTATCCACAACAGAAGATCAGATTAGAATCAGCACAGAGGGGCCCTCTCTGGAAAGTTTTGATTCAAGCAAACGTGCAGAGAACTGGCTGTCTTCAAGCAAAAGACCATATTAGAAAGCCTGACCAACTGAAATATGCAGCATCTGATTGTTGTACAATGTGTGACAGCAACATAAATTGGGTTTAGCAGTGTAGATGCCAATTTAGAGTTCTTAAATATATTTGAGGACTATACATCAAAGACTGAAAATTGTGTTTTTGTGCATTTATGTTTACAAGGTGAAACAGGTTAACATGGGCTGCTGTTGTTTTTGTAGACAGCCTGTCAAATTGTTTTTTTATACTAAAAATATAAAATTTGGTTTATCAGAAGGTAAACCCATTTGTCATGACTCACACTATGTTCCTGAATTCTGTCATAATTGATAAGCTAAATTTTCTCACGCCTACTTGTGCATGTTATATTGTGGCACATTAACGTTGCCGCCTCTAAAAAAACTTAAACTGTGCTCCTAATTTATTTTTTTTTTGCTCCTAAAAAAAAAAAAAAGTAAGAGTAGAGCCCTGAAAGTGCATCGCAGCATTCTGTGTATGGGGCTGCGTAGCCGCAGACCGGTCAGAGTACCCATGCTGACCCCTGTCCACCGCCAAAAGGGCATGTGAGCATCAGAACTGGACCATGGAGCAATGGAAGAAGGTGGCCTGGTCTGATGAATCACATTTTCTTTTACATCCTGTGGATGGTCGGGTGTGTGCGTCACTTACCCAGGGAAGAGATGGCCCCAGGATGCACCATGGGAAGAAGGCAAGCTGGCGGAGGGAGTGTGATGCTCTGGGCAATGTTCTGCTGGGAAACCTTGGGTCCTGTCAGTCATACTTACTTTGACAAGTACCACCTACCTAAACATTGTTGCACACCAAGTAGAGAGCCCTAGGGAGAACCATATTTCAAAAGTATTAGCAAATACACATATCAGCAAAAGTTGTGTCTTGAAAAATTTCCCAGATCTGCTGCATCACCTCAGGGTACAGGCGCCACTCTCCTGGGCATATGTGCTTCCTTGAAAGCAAGACTGTTGCACCATTATACTGATCTGGTGGGTAAGTTGTGAGGCTAACCATTGATGAGTCCAATTGTAGAGGTTCTACGTAAGACAGAACGTTCTTCAATCTTATGCCGTTCTCGTGATTTATGGACCTACCAGTCACCACATTGTCAGAACGGCTCATGACGTGTCAGTGTCACAAAAATGTAGGAAATATTTGAGGGGCATCCAGGCTGCCCTAAATTCCGACAGGCTGATCTGGCTTTTTCTTTGCTTTCTGAGGAAAAAAAAAACCTCATGCTTCCAGACAGTTCGCACTCATGCCCTTCTCCTTGGGATGAGAATATATGCATGTCTGTGGTGTTTGGGGTTAACTGCAGGTTGAACCTACTTCTGAGAGCTGTTTAATTTCAGTCACTCTTCAGAGGGTTACTGCCACGAGTGCAGTTAACAGTCCAAGCAGCCATCGTGGCCTACCTAAACTGGTAATGGAGCAATAATGTCTGCCACACGTTGGGGTGATGGGGTGGCTAGTATTCCCACTGAATCAAGTTCCCACATGATGAATCCTATGAGCTACTTCAGTACTAACAGTCTCCTGTTTTCGCCTTGTGAATGAGCACCATAACGTACAAGAGAAAGGTGGAGAAATCTCGGATGGCCTGCTCTTTGGTGGAGACCTGTTGGAACCCACCATCCAAGTACGGCCATAACCTTATGCCTCAAAATGCCAGTCACTGAAAAGTCAACCCCGAAAGGAACTGTGTTCCAGAGCAATGAGGGCATGAAGGGTGCATAAAGGCTTGAAGATGAGGACCGCTTTCCTTATGGAAGCATGTGGAGTAGAATCCCTTGTTCTGACTTTGGGATCTAGCTTTCCAATTGTGTTTCTGTCCAGAGGAAAACAACCTTCTTGGGACACACAGTTTGTTGATTGGAATTTGGCTGGGCCCTAAGCCCCAACAGCTGGGTTGATGGCAGTTAGTTGTTAGAATTCTCCTGTCTGATGCAGACGCCGGTAAAGAAAGTTTTGGGCCATAAATATCCCATCTGCAGCCCAGATGGGGGTGTGAGGTGGGGGCATCTATGGAAGGTCCACCTTCGGTTAAGTAGATAGATGCTCAGATGACTATCAGGAGTCAGACATGATATTTGTCCATTTAGTGCTCTTATGAAGCCAACAAACCTTATGTGGGCACCTAGTTGATAAGCTACATGGTGGTCACTCAAGGGTGCTATTCATTTGGCTGCACTGGTTTTTGACCCTGATGCCTGTTCTCCTTCTTCCAGGGCTCCACTGATTGTAAGGCTAATGAACGGCCCTGGCACAGTCTGTGCCAACCATACCTGGTGTCATCCATAAATCAAGTCATAAGACCTCACCAGGATATTGGAAGTACATCCGTATTCAGTGGTTTGGCATTGTATGCCTGAACGAAGTGCTTCAGTGAGGTCGAAACCTCACATCTGGCATCATCCATGAATCACGTAAATATTGGTGGCGATATGTCTTGCCACCTATCCTAGGTATCTCACTGCCAGGAAAAAGGCTTTGATCAACTCACTCACAGAGGGATCTCAATGGCTTCAGATTGAAATAACCACTCCAAAGCAAATAGCAGTAGTTAATTACTTGTGTGTGCTGTGCAAGAGGCAATTCAATGTTATGGCACTGTATGACTAAACATAGAGCTTCTCCTGTTGAAGCCACAAGTGACATGCTGTGAGCAACTATGTCAGGTATACAGCCAAACCAAGCTGCTTGTAAGCACATCCTGTGAGCTCAGGTGTGGCGCAGCAGATACTGCTGTAACCAAAGCTGCCCATCAAAGCTGTTGGTACCCACTGTGCTAGTAGAATGGCTCAGCAAACAAAGAATGGAGCAAGAGAGAGAACCTGCTCCTGCTATACTGAGCACTCTGCCAACAGGTGCAAGCTTCCATTGTATGTAGCTTCTGCTTCAACATCAGTAATTTCAGCTGAGCCACTTCTGATGCCAGAGCATCCGTCTCCTTTTTGACAGCTCCTCCTCTTCAGATGAGAAACAGGAGGAGAACTTGGCTTCAAAGCTTTCATCATTTGCTCCACCCTTGGCTGTGAGCTTTCTTTCATCTGCGTCAACTTTCATCAACTTCTGCTTCAACATGACAGCTTTCAGCTGAGCCACATCTGACACTAGACCATCCCCCCGGCCTTGAGAGCCTCCGAGCTCACCTTCAGTGTTTTACTATGGACGTCATCCTTCCTGGGCTGTGGTGCTCAGGCCATCTCTGACTCCAAACTGGTGAGTGCAATGTGCTGGTATTGGCTTTACTGTGCATGAAATGTCCATTCAGACAACTGAGAGCTTAGATATAGTCCACACAAGCATGAGCCCTGCATATTACACTTCCTTTTTTTTTTCGGAGTCGTACTGTGAATATTGGGATCTGCAATTCCATGAGTCAACACTAAAAGTGCTATTCTGAGGGCAACCCTCTCAGCAATGCAGCAAAAATAAGAAAAACAGTGTACTACAAATAGTGGAGTCAGCAGTTCTACAACTCACTATTAAGAAAGCTATTCCGAGGGCAATCATTTCTGCAATGCAGCACTGATGAAGAAAGACACAGTGTTGCTACTCTACTTGCTAATCTGTAGGCTGCCATGACTGAAGGAATCACTGAACAAACCAGAATAAACTCAGAAATGTCTCAGAGACCAGACTTCAAACTCCATTTGCTGCTAAAGATCCCATGCTGAAGTAGGTCAGCTACAAGTGATTGAAGCCCCAACCCGGAAGTTGCCCTGAAGGCTTTGCTCTCTCTGCATTGACACAGGAAAATGGAGGGTGATGCACTCAAACCTTTATATGCAAGTTGGAGAGGATCACCAACTTAGTGACTCAGCATAATGAGTGTGGAATTACACGGCCATGAGTGTGGTGGAGTGGGTGGCTTTCTGACATGTTGTGATACCCTGAAAGCCTGGCATGCCAAGGGATGCTGCCCCAGCTATAACTGCATGGTAAGCACCACATAAATTAATCTAATAACTCATAGCTGAAGCTCAAATGGTAATCACAAGCTATTACACATATAGTCCAAAAAATGCTCAACGTGTACAAAGGTGAGAAGTAAAGGGAATGGCAGCCATTAATTATGGCACTTTATAGTGTCGTATGGTCATAATGTGACTTTGTGTTAGGTGTGTGTGTTAGGTCTCGACATGTGTGCGCAAGCACACAAGAAGGAACCCAGGTGATGAAACACTATGTCTGGTGGTTAGGAGGGGAAAAATAGAAGAGAAAGTTTGCATTTAGCTAGCCAACATTCTGTTTACACTCTTACTATCTAATACAACTTGCTTATTTGCTTTAATAATAAAACTGCAAGATCAGTGGTATAGCCTGTATGCCACTTATGTGTCTGCCTGTTAGCCTCTCATCAGTGGACTGCATCTTACCCCTGTGTTATGATGCACAGCACAGGCCTTTTGAATTGATACAATACAAATTATCAAATAGAACTAGTACCTAGTGGCAGAGGCATACAAAAATGGATTTGCAATATCTATAGACTACACACAGTATACATTCACTGGCCACTTTTATCCACCTTATTTTCAGCATTCCAATGGACTTGGCCTGTTTGAAGGTTTTTGTGTAAAACTTCCAGTCAGCCATTTCTGGTTATTTCAGTTGACTTGTTTGTATTCATCACAGCATTTATCAACACTGTCATTTAAAGTCTCATAGTTAAAGTTAATATAGATAAAGTTTATTGTTTGTGCAGTTAGGAGTTGCATTAATAACTGACAATAAACAAAAGGTTTTCATAGAACAGCTGTGTTTTGACCATAAACAGCTCACCAGAGCTCTGTAGAGGGTATGTGAGACACCATAAAATCTCCATGCGCTCACCCAAAATGAAGAAGCTCTTCAGTTTTAGTTATAAGCTTTGAATCTAAAGAAAACACAGAAGTGACCATACATTTGCTCTTTTCACTTGGACACAAGATACAGGGAGGAGTACTGTATCTAGAGAAGTGTTTGGGCTCTGATGCTCCAGTGAAAACTCAGAAGCGGCGTCTTGTCAGGTGGATATTAGCATATAACTGTAAGTAAACTGTGCGTGTACGAAGCTAAATGTTGTTGAGATTAGCTAGTTGTTTGATAGCCGAGTTGTCCAGTGTCCCTAAACAGCAACTGATGCAAACAAGGATTAAATTATTTTATGAGTCGTTTGTTTTGGGATATAACCGTGGGACTGGCTTGCTAGCAAGCTAACATTAGGTACGTCTGTTCGTAACAGTAGCTTGCGTAGTCAAATAGCTATGCTCACAGTTCAGAATTAGCAGCTAACGAAAGACAAAAAAAGCACCTGAAAAAAGTAGAGGTTATCTATTAATTTTTCTACATGCATTAACGTCTAAAAATACTTGAAAATGTCTGTACAAATCCAAACATAAAGTACTGTGAGTTATTGCAATTAATGGACAGTTTCTATTAACCTGAGTGACTGCAGGCATGAGTTAGCTGGTCATATCTTCCCCACACAAGTCTCCTTAACAGAAAAAAAATAATAATAACAATAATAATTAAAGCTGCAAGCAGGATTTTCGGGGGCCAAGCACCGAGACTCGGTGAGCCACACATTCACAGATGCGCTACAATTGTTGCCTAAGCAATCACGGGAAAACAGATCCCTAACTTTAGGCAAAGGGATTCAAGAGTGATTTGTAGTTTCACTCATGATGTGTATGTTTTGACAACGGACAGTGTGGAATTCTCTGACTGTAGGAGAAAAGGTCTAGATGAACAAATGCATTGTTTAGACAGGTGTCAAGATGATGCATTGTTTAGACAGGTGTCAAGATGATGTGAGCCAAATCTGGTGATGACTGGACAAAATTTGGAGGAGGAGTAGCAAAAATGGCAGTTAGATGTTCGGCAGGAAGTACACTTGAATTTCAGATGTTGGTGTGCATTCACTTCTGCATACTCCAGGGAATTATAGGGAAAAAATAACTGTGAATTTATCACAAACTCTTCATATGATATAAGGAAAAAAATGAAAGTTGTTACAGTTCTTGACCAGAAGGTCGCGCAGTCACAAAACTTCTGAGGTACATTCAGGGCGTGGTCCTGAAAATAATTATTAGTTTCGTGATGATACGTAGATGCATCGCTGAGATACATTTTCACATCCTGTTTTTTGAATTTGCCAGCATGTTCCAGGAGAACAAGTTTGAATATCAAAATTCCTTTGACAACCTTTGTTCAGACAGGTCTCAAGATTGCTCAAAAAATGGCAATTAGATGGCATGTTATTGTAACTTTTGACCAGCAGGTGGTGCTGGCACGAAATCTGTTGCATAGCCTCAGATCACGGTCCTGAAGAAGTTTTGTGTTAGCGCACAAAGTCGTTGTTGAGATACAGCCTCAATTCTTGTTTGGAGGCTTCGCCATCAGATTCGTTGTCCCATTATGGGCAAATCTTTGGATTATTCAAAATTCTTTTGATAACTTTTATGAGGCTTTCTCTGAAGATGATGTGTGCCAAATTTGGTGATGATTGGACAAAATTTGTAAGAGGAGCAGCGAAAAAACTGTCTGAAAAATCCAAGATGGCGGAAAATCTCATCAGGCAGAAACTGACGTCATAGGGTGCACTGAACTCGTCGTGACCCAGGGAATCCAGCGATCCAAATTAGGCCCAAATTTGACCCGATGGTGGCGCTAGAGCATTGGCAACACTTGGCCCAAATTTGGTCAGAATGTCCCTTAGACCCTCCCCAATCAGTGTGCCAAATTTCACAACTTTTTATCAGACGGTTCTATGGGCTGCCATAGACACCCTAGCCAGAAGAAGAAGAAAAAGAAGAAAACATAGAATAACAATAGGGTGCCTATGCACCTTCGGTAATAATAATAATAATAATAATAATAATAATAATAGCCACAAGTGGCGATCCACGGTGGCCAAGCACTGTTTGCAGACTACACCACAGGTAGTTCTCACTAACTTAAGCAATCATAGATGAAAATACCATTAAAATTTTGTGAAGGTAGCTTAATGCTAAAACTGTGAAGTGTGTGCTGCAATGTGATTGGCTAACGGCCGCTATGTTTTTGAAGTAACCTAGTCAACAGTAAAAATCCTTTCCCAGATTAGCAAAACTATGCCACACAACAGATTTTAGCTTGATTGGATTTATGACCTGAGAAACAGTTATTTGAATCTTATCCGACCCCATTTAAAATCTGCAAGATGAACTGTGTTTTCTTATACAACTATTGTAATGTAGGAGTGCATCATGACTCAAACACATATGTGCAGGTCACACATGCTGACTGGGATTGTGAAAAGAATTTGATGCAATGTTTTACATGGCTGTCTATTTAATAATCACACTAGGATAACTTTTCAAAGAATTTAAAACTTGTTAAAACCCTGGTATGGTTAAAAAGCTCAATGCATTCACCAGACTCTTCTTTTTCCTAGAATCATACTATCTAACTTTCAGAGTGTTAACTGATTCAGATAAAAATGTCACTAAAGCTTGCTCTACGCATACACATAATTTTGAATAGCTTCACATACAAAAAACACAGATTTTACATAGAATGTCTAGATTAGGATCCATATAAACCAGGGTTGTTAAACTCAAATTCTGTTCTGCTAAGAACAAACATGTCCATAGACTCCCATCTCTCTCTTTTCCTGGTGGTGCACATACACACTTCCAAATGTCTGTCCTTTTCTCAGAATGCAATATTTGGCAAGTTATACTACTTTCCCAAATGTATTACTTAGAAAAATAACTAGAGCAAATAGAGCAAATTTCATCTTAGTATGTCAAACAGTTGAGGAGATATATGCTCTTTTTTTTTTTGTTATAACAACCCCTATGGGCCAATTGTTATGGGATTTGAGGAGTGGCCAGACAGTGTCCTACTGACTATGTATTGTAAAAATATTTGTATAAATTTGACTTTGCATTCAGACGATACGGCTCTTTTAGTACATACATACTTCTTCTTCTTTCTGCTTTTCCCTTCAGGGGTCGCCACAGCGAATCATCACTCTCCACCTATCCCTATCTTCTGCATCTTCAAGACTTGCACCCACTAGCTTCATATCCTCATTTATTACCTCCATAAACCTCCTCTTTGGCCTTCCTCTTTGCCTCCTGCCTGGCAGCTCCATGCCCAACATTCTCCTACCAATATACTCACTCTCCCTCCTCTGAACATGTCCAAACCATCTTAATCTGGCCTCCCTAACTTTGTCCCCCAAACGTCCAACATGAGCTGTTCCCCTGATGTACTCGCTCCTAATCCTGTCCAACCTTGTCACTCCCAAAGAGAACCTCAACATCTTCAGCTCTGCTACCTCTAGCTCTGACTCCTGTCTCTTCCTCAGTGCCACTGTCTCTAAACCATACAGCATGGCCGGTCTCACCACTGTCTTGTACACCTTCCCCTTGATTCTCGCTGATATTTTTCTATCACACAGAACTCCCGACACCTT
>CM040480.1:10343130-10368718 GCA_022758105.1 Pangasianodon gigas
CTCTTCTCTTGGCACCCTGTCATACGCTTTCTCCAAGTCTACAAACACACAGTGCAACTCCCTCTGACCATCCCTATACTTCTCCATCAAAATTCTCAGAGCAAAAATTGCATCTGTTGTGCTCTTTCTGGGCATGAAGCCATACTGCTGCTCACAAATTTCCACTACCTTCCTTAACCTAGCTTCCACTACTCTTTCCAATAGCTTCATTGTATGACTCATCAACTTTATCCTCCTATAGTTGGTGCAACTCTGCACGTCACTCTTATTCTTAAAGATCGGCGCTAATACACTACTTCTCCATTCCTCAGGCATCTTCTCACTCTCTAAAACCCTGTTAAACAAACTAGTTAAAAATTCCACTGCTGCCTCTCCTAGACACTTCCAGACCTCCACCGGGATGTTGTCAGGACCATTTTAGTACATACATACAATGGCCTAAAATTTAACTGACCTGTAGCAGCCAAACGGTTTGGCCAATCAAAATTGTTTTAGTATGTTTTTCATCAAAGTCTCTATTTTGATGAAATACATCAATACAATATGAAATACAATACATTTCCTATTTTATGCTGCTCAGATGAATGGCCTAAGACTAGTTTGAAAAAGATTTTTTTTTAGAAAATTACACACAAAAAAAAAAAAAAAAAAAAAAAAAAAAAAAAAAAAAAAAAAAAAAAAAAAAAAAAAAAAAAAAAAAAAAAAAAAAAAAAAAAAAAAAAAAAAAAAAAAAAAAAAAAAAAAAAAAAAAAAAAAAAAAAAAAAAAAGGCAGAAAGGATGTCAGCCAAAGTTATTTAAGCCATATGGCAAAAAAATGCAGGAGGAGTCAGGAATTCTGCTGATCCTACAGTTGTGAAAATATAAACCAAAAGGTAAATTCATTTATTATAGTGCCCACTTCTGGCAGGTATGGGTCATTTCATTTGCCTGAGTAGGGGGTGGGATATGGGACCTAACTAACAAATTTAGTGGCAATATTTCAATGATAGGTTTATCTTATTGCTGTTTAAGTAAATTAGGCTCCGCAAAAAAGTAATAGTTTCAAAAGTAGGTTTGGCATATTATGCAAATTAGCTAAAAACCAAAGTGGGCAGAGCTAAATGGTTCTTGAGGCTTTTTTGTTCGGGAGAACCCAATGAATAACTAGCAAAAATAATCTTCACTGTAGGACTTACGATATTCAAGATATGAAACAAAACATAAAATACTTCACTATAGCACCACCATTAGGCTGATAGGGCTCACCTCTCTTGCCTGAGTAGCAGGAGGGAGTACTACATACTGGCAATGTCTGTAGGACCCATGTCTGTAGGACCTATGGTTTGGACTGCATGAACAGTTTTGGTGAAGGAGGAAGAAAAAGAAGAAGAAGAATCTAAACGAACAAAAAAAAAAAAAAAAAAAAAAAAAAAAAAAAAAAAAAAAAAAAAAAAAAAAAAAAAAAAAAAAGGATTACAAGCACTACGTGCTTGGCCCCTAATAACAGTAATCATCACAACAAATCACAGCAATAACTCACAGTACTTTTGTTACTTTACTACATTTACAAGCAAGTGCAAGGAAGTCTCGCTATTACTTACTCCCGCGTTGCAAAATACGGTGAATAGGATCACCTGTACACCTGCTCATTCATGCAATTATCCAATCAGTCAATTATGTGGCAGCAGCGCAACGCATAAAATCATGCAGCTGCAGGTCAAGAGCTTCAGTTAATGTTCATATCAAACATCAGAATGGGTACACAAATGTGATGGGAAAAGACACGAACTAAAACAATAATAATTTAATACTGCAACCATGAATGAGTTGTCTGTGGAAGAAATAATTATTTTATTGGCATTAGCATGCAATTAATTAAATGGGAGCTACATTGCTAATGCTAACAAATCTACCTTTTAGCATCAGCATACTCAAATAGTAGCTAAACACATATACCACAAACACACGGATTTTAAAAATTCTCCACAATGTTATGCAACTAAAACACAAAACAATTTGCATTACAATTTACAATTTGCAAGATACAATAATGCAGGGATACAATTAAGGGAACAATTAATCATACATCATAAAGGGGATACAAACAAACACTTTCATGAAACAGAAAAAAAAAAAAAAAAACACAAAAATGTGTATAATACATCTAGGATAAAAGCATAGTACAAATTATTATTATTATTATTATTATTATTATTATTATTATTATTATTTTGATAAAATGATTTTTAAACAGATATTTTTCTTTAGCATATAAATAATAATAATAATAACATGGCACAATAGTGGCTAAAATGCTAAGTTAATTTTGCTTAAAACTGAAGCTATGATTATTGAGCACAATAATATAGTTAACGTAGGGAAAAGTAATTTTATTATTTTATTGTGAAAAATAATTTTAAGTTATTTTAAATAAACAGATTAGCCTTTTCTTTCACAGCATACATAAGTCTTTAATTCTTTAAAAGTATAAATATTTAAATCAAAAAGGGTTTTATTCTTAATATGAATCCTTAATATTAATCCTAAATATGAATGTAAATAGAGTAAAAATTGGTAAATAATCCACCACAGTATGATTAAAAATAAATAAATAAATAAATAAATAGTGGCCACAAAGAAAATGTACTACCAATAAGAGAAAGAAAACGGGACCTATGAGCTAACTTTAGTTCACCATCATCACAGAATAATCAATTAATTGTGCTGCCCTATATCATGGTTATTTTTAAACATTATTGAACCATCATTTAATACTTTTAATTACAATTTGTTTTACTGTACATGGTTTTTAAAATTTTCTTATTAAATTTTCATGTTATAATTTATGCTTCTTTATTTTATCATATTCATTTTTATTTTATATTTTTGTAAGTAGTACCATTTGTCATTATTTGATTTTGGCACATACTGTAATGCTCACTATATGAATGCAAGAAAATATAGTACACATATGTACACCGATCAGCCATAACATTAAAACCACCTACCTAATATTGTGTCAAATTGTGCCACCAAAACAACTCTGACCCGTCGAGGCGTGGACTCCACAAGACCTCTGAAAATGTGCTGTGCTATCTGGCACCAAGACCTTAGCAGCAGATCCTTTAAATCCTATAAATTGCGAGGTGGGGCCTCCATGGATCGGACTTGTTTGCCCAGCACATCCCACAGATGCTCAATCAGATTGAGATCTGGAGAATTTGGAGGCCAAGTCAATAGCTTGAATTCTTTGTCATGTTCCTCAAACCATTGCTGAACAATTGTCGCAGTGTGGCAGGGTGCATTATCCTGCTGAAAGAGGCCACTGCCATTAGGGAATACCGTTGCCATAAAGGGGTGCACTCGGGCTGCAACAATGTTTAGGTAGGTGGTACGTGTCAAAATAACATCAACATTAATGCCAGAACCCAAGGATTCCCAGCAGAACATTGCCCAGATCATCACACTGCCTCTGCCGGCTTGCCTTCTTCCAATAGTGCATCCTGGTGCCATCTCTTCACCAGGTAAGCGACGCACACGCGCCCAGCCATCCACGTGATGTAAAAGAAAACGTGATTCATCAGACCAGGCCGCCTTCTGCCGTTGCTCCATGGTCCAGTTCTGATGCTTACGTGCCCATTGTAGCCACTTTCGGCAGTGAACAGGGGTCAGCATGGGCACTCTGACTTGTCTGCGGCTATGCAACCTCATTAAGCTGCGATGCACTGTGTGTTCTGACACCTTTCTATCATAGCCAGCATTAACTTTTTCAGCAATTTGTGCCACAGTAACTCTTCTGTGGGATCGGAGCAGACGGACGAGCCTTCGCTCCCCATGCGCATCAGTGAGACTTGGGCGCCCATGACCCTGTCACTGGTTCACCGGTTGTCCTTCCTTGGACCACTTTTGGTAGGTACTAACCACTGCATATCGGGAACACCCCACAAGACCTGCCATTTTGGAGATGCTCTGACTCAGTCGCCATCACAATTTGGCCCTTGTCAAAGTCACTCAGATCTTTATGCTTGCCCATCTTTCCTGCTTCCAACACATCAACTTCAAGAACTGATTGTTCACTTGATGCCTAATATATCCCACCCCCTGACAGGTGCCAATGTAACAAGATAATCAACATTATTAACTTCACCGGTCAGTGGTTTTAATGTTGTGGCTGATCGGTATGTGCAGTCAGGTCCATAAGTATTTGGACAGTGACACAATTTACATAATTTTACCTCTTTACACCATCACAAAGGATTTGAAATGAAGATGTGATTGAAATGTAGACTTTCAGCTTTAATTCAACGGGTTTAACAAAAATACTGCATTAACCATTTAGGAATTGCAACCATTTATTTCATAGTCCCTCCATTTTCAGAGGCTCAAAAGTAATTTGACAAACTAACAATCATAAATATTAGGATTATTTTTAATAGTTGGAATAGATGCAAATCCTTTGTAGTCAATGACTGCCTGAAGTCTGGAACCCATGGACATCACCAAATGCTGAGTTTCCTCCTTTGAGATGCTTTGCCAGGCCTTTACTGCAGCCGCCTTCTGTTGCTGCTTTTTTTGCGGGTCTTTCTGCCTTTGGTTTTGTCTTCAGTAAGTGAAAAACATGCTCATTTGGGTTGAGATCATGTGACTGACTCGGCTATTTAAGAACATTCCGTTTCTTTGCCTTAAGAAGCTCTTGGGTTGCTTTTGCGGTATATTTTGGGGCATTATCCATTTGTACTGTGAAGCACTGTCCTATCAGTTTTGCAGCATTTGACTGAATCTGCACAGAAAGTATTGCTCTATACATTTACTACTTCTATCAGCAGCCCTTCCTTTCCTTCTCCGTACAGTTCTCTTAATATCATATTGGTACAAGTTAATCTTGCATTAGAACTGGTTAGGCTTTTTTAAGAGGGTTTTTTTTAGCAAAGTCTAATCTGGCCTTTCTGTTCTTGAGTGTTACCAGTGGTTTGCAGCTTGAGGGAAACTGCCTGTATTTACATTCATTAAGGTGTGTCTTGATTGTAGACTTTGACAATGATATGCCTACTTCCTCCATATTGTTCTTGACTTGGCTAGATGTTGTGAAGGGGTTCTTCTTCACCAAGGAAAGAATTCTGCAATCATCCACTTTAGATGTCTTCCATGGCCTTTCAGACCTTTTGGTGCTGCTGAGCTCATCAGTGCATTTCTTCTTTTTAAGAATGTACCAAATTGTTGATTTTGCCACTCCTAAAGTTTCTGCTATCTCTCTGATAGGTCTGTTTTGTTTTTTCAGCCTAATGATGGCCTCCTACACTTCACATCGACACCTCTTTGGACCGCATAGTTAGAGTTCTACGAACAGCTACTAAATGCAAATTCAACGCGTGGCATCAACTCCAGACCTTTTATCTCCTTAATTTGTCATGAAATAACAAGGAAACAAGCAGTTTCAAGTCCAATTACTTTTGAGCCTGTGAAAACTGAGACATGATGTAAAAAATGGCTGTAATTCCTAAACGGTTAATGCAATATTTTTGTTAAACTCCTTGAATCAAAGCTGAAAGTCTACACTCCAATCCCATCTTGATTGCTTCATTTCAAATCCATTATGGTGGTGTACAGATGCAAAACTATGAAAATTGTGTCACTGTCCAAATACTTATGGACCTGACTGTGTGTATATATGTATACTATATAGCCAAAAGTATGTGGACACCTGAATATCACACCCACATGTGGGCCTTCCCCAAACTGTTGCCACAAAGTTGGAAGCACACAATTGTTTAGAATGTCTTTGTATGCTGTAGCATTAAGATTTCCCTTCATTGGAACTAAAGGGCTGAGCCCAAACCTGTCCCAGCATGAAAATGCCCCTGTGCACAAAGCAAAGTCCATAAAGGAATAGTTTGCCAAGGTTAGAGTCGAAGAACTCAAGTAGCACAAAGTCCTGACCTCAACCCCACTGAACACCTTCAGGATGAATTGGACTGCACCCTCGGCCTCCTTGCCCAATATCAGTGTATGGCTGAATGGGCAAATTACCACAGCCATATTACAAAATCTAGTGGAAAGCCTTCCCAGAAGAGTAGAGGCTATTATAATAGCAGAGGGGGACTAATTCTGGAATGGGATATACAAATAGCAAATATGGGTGTGACTGATCAGGTATCCACATACTTTTGGCCATTACATATAGTGTATATATTTATATGCAATGTTCAATTTTTAAAAAATTAAGCTAATAATTCCACATTTAACCAGTCAGAGTGGATGACGTCATTGAATCACGCTTTCTGCAACAAAAATCCACACACACTTAGCAAAGTCTCTACTAGATGCGCTGACCGAATCTCCGATTTATGTTAGTTTCAAATAAAGATAAATCCCGCGTAATGCATAAACATCCCGAGCAGCACAACGGTTTATTCAGTTGTCCTGTACTGTTATTTCAATGCGGTGACCTTAAAATGAGTCTCATTAAAAGGTTAAATATTTTTCGAAGAGTGCTGATATCCATAATAGTACAAAAACAGGACACACGCAGTAGTCTAACATCCCAAACTGCATACGACAGTACTAAAGAAGAGGTCAAAATAGCACGCTACCATACGTAACCGATTCAAAAGATAAATCCCATACCGCTTCCTACTAAATGATACTTCAAATAGAATGCCACCACAGGTAACTGCATACTACCGCACTAAACAACATTACGGTATATAACGCCACTATTCATCATTGATTCCATGACTATACGTTAGAAATAGCATCACAATAAATACTTTGTCCCTTTTGTGGCGTACTATTTTACTATATTTAGTACAATAGTATACTGTCTTGACGTAGCCATGTCGTGAGGCTGTTTGGGTCTCAACATTCACAATTCCTTTTTCAAACACACAGATCCGTGCACACGGTCACATGCAGGACCAGCAAGCCAACCATTAAAAGTTAAACTCATAACCTAACCCAATGGTCAAGCAACCGTTTTATCGTATAGTCCAGAGCTGTTATTACGATACTATTTTACTCAGTATACTAAGGATACCTAGTATACTAGGTACAAACCAACACAGAAATATTATATTAATAAAATGAATATTAATAAAATGCACTTGCCTCTATGCCTTTTTCAATTCACCTGCAACGATATCACAGAGTGGCAATGCCCCTGAGGTTCTGGATCTGTCAAAGACGGAAAATGTGGAAGAGGAAAAGTGTAAATTAAGTAAAAAAAGAGATCTATGGGGATTATATATGGTATAAAGCGCTATGAGAGTCACTCTAACTAGGTAGAGCTTCTCCTGTCACTGTTATTATATTACACCGTGTTATATTAGTACGCTCGCTAGGTATTTATGTAGTTAATAAATTAATAAGAAAGTCTGTTTGTGCAGGTTTAATGGAGAATAAATTCCTAATGCTCAGCTAAGACAGCTCCTTAAAAAGCTTGGACAATTTAACGCAATGCTGCACAGGTAGCGCTAGCTAACTAAACAGTCTAATCTGCTAAACTCTACAACAATACAAGCAGAAAAACTGGAATAAATTTTAGGATGATAACCGCAATTAGAAAACCCCGTTTAAACAGACAGGTAGAGAGATAACCGTTAACGTTACATCACCTGTGTATTGTATCTTCTTCTTCGAACCCTCAAGGGGAAAAAATGTTCTTCTACGTTGATGCAGTTGTGTAAAATCTCAAAAATACCAATGCACACTCGTTCCGTCAGTGTCATTTAAAAGCAACCTCATTTAGCTTTTATTTCAAAGACAAAATTAGGCTTTTTGTTCCGTCAGTGCATTTGTGACTACCGCTCTGTCGGTGACTTCCCGTCGTTTCCGTACAATTTCCATTGAAAAACACCTCTCACACTAACGTGCTGCTCAGCCGACCTTGATGACGTCGCATAAAGCCAAGCATTTAATTGGCTTTCAGTGTTGCCAACCAAACAACACCGTTAGGGGGCGGGGCAAATATTTATTTGCCTACACCCATTTTCATGTTAACGTACGCCACCTTATGACCACTTTGGGTCACTTTATTACAGACATACACACCAACACGCACTATGATACACGTCTAAGTCCTGGTAAGAAAATAATGTCACACAAAACACACCAAATATTTAAATTAATAATAAAGGGGTTTATTTTTCAATATTTAATTGGTATGTAGGTCACCATCTCTACAATAATAAAATACAACAAATCTGAAAAAAAAAGATGAAATTATCAATACAATTTTTAAATGTACAAAATAATCACAGCCTCCTCTGTCTCATCACCTGGTCCAACCTCACTCCCATCTTGCAATTTCATTACGCACTTCAGTCTTCAAGACAACAGGGCCAGATTAAACCATCTGAGTACACCAAAATTCAAAGGCTTCAACTCTTGGTCTGACTAGGTGGTGTACTTTTTTTTTTTTTTTTTTGTAGGAGTTGTAGTACCACATATGATTAATCCATGTATGATTAAATAACAAAAAACAGCACCAAGAGGAGCACTGCTTACTTTCCACCAAATTCCTACATGACAAGCTTGCACTTCTCTTGAAAATGGCTAGCAACATGCTCAGGGTTCCTCATAATCTAATCTCAGGGGAAGGGGTGGTGAGAGGGGATGCATATTTATTTATTTTAAAAAAAAAAAAAAAAAAAAAAAAAAAAAAAGAGAGGTTGACCAAGATGAGAAAGAGGGGAGGGTGGACACAGTGGGCATCGAAGATCTCGCCCTCAGAGGAAGTAGGGCGTCGTGGTTCTGGGCGGAATGACTCGCTCTGCATCAGGCACGGCACGGAACAGTTTGGGCTCCCGTGTATTCACATCCTTAAACACCATAATTGAGGCAATGTTGCCACAACGGTAGCAGTAGTTGGGGGCTGACCACACGGTCACAAGCTTCTCATCGAACATAAACTTGTAGCCCTCGTGAACCAGCTGATGTGCACGGCAAATCAGCTTCAGGTTGTTAATATGGACAAACTGCAAAAAAGGGACAAAAAAACATGCATATTACTCAAATACATTTTACACTGCTTGTAGGGTGCATTTAAAATCATTTTGGTATCCATCAAAAATACACCACTTGGTTTTTACTAAGAATCATGTCAAAGGTGTTTGCTGTCTAGCCCATGTCCAAATAATAATAAAAAAACTGAAAGTGAAAGGACATTTATCTCACTTATATAACTGAGCAGTTGAGGGTTAAGGGCCTTGCTCAAGGACCCAGCAGTGGCAGTGATTGGCAGTGCTGGAATTTGAACTCATGACCGATCAATAGTCCAGCGTCTTAACCACTGAGCTTTAACCTGGCATTAGTCAATCGTGGGCATCTGTGAGCTCATGTATGTGGAAGAGAGCAGATAGCGCTTTACTCCAAGAATGTTAGGGCTGAGTTATACTTCTGAGAGCACGTCACTGTGAACACATCAGGACGTCATGTGTAGATGCTCGTACTAGGTGAAGTATTCATGCTTGCATGTAATGTGAGCATGTCCTCTAGGAGGTGCTGTCACATGAACCACACCAGAATTTACTGAATTACATAGCGAAGGGCTGAAAACAATGCGGGTTCAGTGTTTCACTCTAGGAACAATAAATAGAAGATAACACGGACATAACCTTGTTTTTTAAAAGTGGTAGGGGAAAAAAAAAAAAAAAAACTTGCGTTTCCTAAATTATAAACCAAGTGAATTCTCACTGAAAGCATTTTTAAAGTGTTGTAACGCATGTGTATTCAGCAGTATGAGCGGCTTTTGTATCAAAGCATTTCAACATATCTAGTGGTTGATTCAACAAGTCGTCATGGTTTAGTTTAGCTTTAGTTTCCATTTTTTATTGAGTTGCTGTGGTTGCTGTCACCTACAGGGGAGTCTATTAGAAGAAAGAAAAATTAAAATGTGTGATTAAACTTTTTATTATAATGAACTACAGCTGTTATATAGCCTCAGACTTTATATATTTATATTAACACTACATGATGATTGCAGTTTGTGTAGTTTTTTTTTTTTTTTAAACTTCAAGATGGCGGCACATTCGGTCACAGCAGCCACTTTGGATCCAACAAAAGGTGCTATCTTTGTTGCCTATACGCGTTCGTGAATGTCGTCTCGAAGCAAATGTGCGTCAGAAGTGGCCATCAACTCATCTATGATCACTGGATGCTGTTGGATATCAGAACAAAATGCAAGACAAACATCTTCAAGAGTCAAACGCCAAGCTGACAATGGAGTTCCGCAGCCTGGGCTTGCTACAGGAGCTAGGCCCAGAGATTACAGCCTTGTCTACCTCAACAGTGAGGAGATGCCACAAGTTGCGAGAATGAAACCAGAAATGGGGCAAGCAAGCTGGGATCCATGCTAGGCTAAAAGCTAATCCTGTCAGACCAGCCATACCATCCATTCTTTAGGCAAATGTTCACTCCCTGAACAACAAACTGGACTGCACTTCCCTACAAATGGACAACACAGCGAGAGATGAGCGACTGCCACGTTTTTATTTTTACAGAAACGTGGCTAAACAGCATCCCTGTCGCGGCCATTCAGCTAACCGGGCTAATCAACTTCCAAGCAGATCGGGGTGCTACAACATCCAGCAAGACCCGCGGAGGGGGCTTGTGTGTTTACATCAACACAGAATGGTGCACAAATGCTGTGTTAGTTCCTAAACAATGCTCAAAACTGGTGGAATTCATGGTGGTCAAGTGTCGGCCTTACTATCTGCCAAGGGAGTTCATGGTCATTGTTACTGTGTGCTACATGAACTGTATGGGGCCTTCTGTGAACTACAATCTGCTCACCCTAACAGCTTTCTCATTGTCGCTGGGGATTTCAACCATGCAAACCTGAAAACTGTTCTGCCAAAATTATTCCAACATGTTGACTTTGCAAACAAGGGAGAGAACACACTAGACTTGGTTTACATAAACAAAAGAGACTCCTACAAAGCCGCACCCCACCCCCCACCTCTGACTCTCAGACCATGTTTCAGTCCTGTTAACACCAACTTACATACTACTCCTCAAGTGAGCTAAACTGGACGTTAAACAGATCAGAGTTTGGCCAGAGAAAGCTACTTCTGCACTCCAGGATTGCTCTGAGTGCACAGACTGGAGTGCAGAAGTAGAAATATTCAGAAATATTCAGAGAAGCAGCTACCAAAGGTCATCTCACTGATGTAAGAGAATATACAGAGACAGTGACTTGCTACATTAACAAGTGCATTGATGATGTCACAGTCACAAAAACAAACACCACACGTGCCAACCAGAAGCCATGGTTTACAGCTGAGGTCCACAACCTGCTGAAAACCCGGTACGCCATATTTAGAGCAGGAGATGAGGCAGCGCTAAGGACGTCAGGAACAAACTTGTCCTGTGGCATGTGAAGCGCAATCATGTAAAGAATATCTCCAGCCACTTCAACACCAAAGATGCATGGCACACGTGGCAAGGTATCCAGACCATCACAGACTACAAGATTCCACCACGTGTCGCAGACGCTGTCGTCTTTCTCCCAGATGCGCTCAACCCCTCCTATGCCCAGTTTGAAGCACTAAAATCTACGCCAACATGGAAATCCACCCCTCCCTCGAACAACCAGGTACTCTGCTTTTCCTCACCATGTGAGGAAGACGCTCTCCAGAGTAAACCTTTGCAAAGCTGCAAGACCCAATAACATACCTGTACGAGTGCTCAAAGACTGCGCAGATCAACTAGCTGACGTCCTGACTGCTATCTTTAACATCTCCCTAAGCCATGTAGTCGTCCCAGTGTTTTATAGCCATCACATCATACCGGTGCCGACAAGTCAGCAGCGTCAAGCCTCAATGACTACCGCCTCGTAGCACTCTCACCAAACAGCATGAAGTGCTTCGAGGGGCTGGTCATAACTCCGATCAGAACCTGACTCCCCACTACAGTGGACCCTCTGAAGTTCGCGTACCACCCCAAACATTCCACAGAGGACGTGATCTCTCATACTCTTCACCTGGCACTAACCCACCTTGACAAGAAGAATACATACATCAGAATGCTGTTCACAGACTTCAGTTCAGCATTCAACACCATTATCCCCCAGCAGCTGACTGATAAACTGGACCTGCTAGGTTTCAGCACCTCGCTCTGTAACTGGATCCTGGACATCCATAATGGGAGACCACAGTCAGTATGGGTCGGCAGCAAGACCTCCACCACCAACACCCTTAGCACTAGTGCCCCCCAGGGCTGCGTGGTCAGCCCACTGCTGGTCACGCTTCTAACCGACAACTGCACTGCCGGATCCAGTTCAAACCACACCGTCAATTTCGCTGACGACACCACAGTAGTCCTCATCACAGACAGCGATGAGAAATCATACAGAGAGGAGGTGGAACGGTTCATGGGCTGGAGCAAGAACAACAATTTGTCACTGAATGTTGACAAAACAAAATAAATGACTGCTGACTTCAGGAAGTCCTGCACTGATCAGAATTTTAAGTTGACAGAATTTTAAACTGAGAAAATCAAAGGAGGAAAAAAAGGGAACTTTTACATGGATCTTTTCGGTTTAAAACACTTCCACTGGGTTCAGTGTACAAGGGTGTCATAGGCTGTAATGTTTTTCTTGGCAAATTTAAGGATCACAGAAGTACAACTACCATTTAAAAACAAAACACACCGGTGTGAAAACCACTATGGTGAGTCAAGGAGTGCACAAGACTACAGTGCTTAGCAACCAAAACTACCTTGGTATTACTGCACATTACATAGAAAGTTCATGGACAACTGTTGCACAGTTTGAACATTATTAAACAGTCATGACCTTAGTATTATAAGGTTCTAGCCGAGTTAAGATTGAATGGCAGATAACATCTTATTACACTAAGGTCACAATGTGTCAACGTGTATAGTTGTACTGCGTATTCTAGCCGTGGAAATGCATGTGTTTAATTTCTTTATGTCAACGTTTCCAGGGGGTTCTCCATGACCAGGATTGGAACCCTATGCTGTGCATGTTATTTATGGCACTAGTGAACATTATCAGCATATCATGTCAGAGCCAACTGCAGAACAACAATCTGCCAGTGTAGTTATAGATTATTTTCTACCACTGGAAATACCTTTGTGAAACACTTGTTATTGCACTGAAAATGTACAGAAGTTATATCAGGGGTCGACCGATATGGTTTTTCCAGGGCAAATACCGATAGCAATTATTAGTAATCAAGGACACTGATAACTGATATTCAAGGCCGATATTCATTTACCATAAATTTGATATTTGTAGTGTGAAAATGTACAACAATTCAACTGTTACTCGCAACTTACATTTACTGAACATAATGTTTCATATTAGAACATTAAAACATAAAACTTAGAACATAAAAAATAAAGTGCTTTGAAGAAAAAACTGGGTGAAATGTATACTGACGACAGTAGTCATCTGAAGGTGTGTGCGCGAGATTGAGTGAGTGAAATTATATGCATTGTGCTTTTTGCCAACTGCGTTGTTCAACCTTTGCTCTCACTGTGGAGCATGCAGGCACTGCTTAATTCTCGTGTTTCTCACAAACACTGAAAAGCACGTTTGATTGGATTTACTCGACATGTGGTCCACGTTTCTACCACTCCAATAGCGCTGCAGGTGGGACATAGAGACAGACTACAGAACTGTTGGTTGGTTGGTCGTACTCGATGCATCATCGACGTTTCAAGCAATCCAATGACGCATGCGCATCTGTAATAAAAAACGCTTTTATCGACAAGGAAATGAGTTCAAGTGCCGATTCTGATAATCAGAAAACTGCTGAATACTGGCTCCAATTCTCAGTCAGGCCAATAATCGGTCGACCCCTAATTTATATATGTATTTACTTTTTCTGTGTGATGTTGGTCTCTAAGATCTGTGGTTAGGAATAAGTAATACTCCTGTTGGTAAACACCGCTACAGTTTACGCTTTTTCATGAAATCTCAATGTGATTAAATATGCAATTAATTGTGTGATTAATCACAGAAAGTGTGCAATTAAGAACATGAATCAATTGACATGGCTAAATAAAAGTAATAGAGTAACAATAAAGACAATAAATAATAATAAATAAACAATACAAATAATGCATATTAAAACAACAGTAATAACGCTAAAAGTACATGTATGTAACTATGAGGTAAAACAGATAGCAAACTAAACTGTAGAGGACACAGTATGACAGTCTTATTAGGTGGATGAAAAACCATGGTGGAAAAAGTGGGTGTTTACTATGGGGAAAGGAGGTACAGGCTCAGAAATAGGGGAAGAGTCTTCTGCAGTTTTTGAGCAGCAATACAGCCCTATGCCCTGTGGTGTTGAGCCAAGAAGAAGGGGCAGCAAGCAGGTGAATGTCTGAAGATTCAAGTGCATTCAGGTAAGTAAAAAAAACAACAAAGTCAGATAAGTAGGCTGGGGGCTAGGCCATGTAGGGACTTGAGGTCTCATTTATCAAAGCGTGCACAGAACAAGTTTTAAATTTGTGAGCAAGAATCACCAGTACACACATGCAAATGGGCATTTATCACACGTGCATGCACAAAGCTGTACACAGTGGATGCTGATGTATCCCAAACACTGAAAATTGCTCTGCTCGTGTATGGTCGCATCCATTTACATAAAGAAACACCCCACCATCTATTGTAGAAACTTCCATTTAAAAAGCCCAATAGCCTGCTCATTGTACTGCATGTTGATAACATGGAGTATGACAAAAGATCTAAGGAGACGAACTTCACTGACAATGAAGTAGACATACTGTTACACAAAGTAGAGTAAAACAAACAAAAAAAAAAACTGGCACTTGTACAAGTCGTTTGTCTAAGAAGTAAATACAAAAGTTATATTTTTTAATTTTCTGGCTACATTCTACTGCCCAAATCACATTTACAAAACCTGCGATGGTATGAAAATCCCTCATTTTTGGAACGTGGAAATGTAATGTATTGCAGTGTGAGCAATATGAATACATGTAAAACAGGAGTTCCCAAACTAGGGGTTGCCACACCTAGGTCACTGGATTTACAAATGGGGCTGTGGGAGAAACTCTGAATCTCCCTCTTTTGTTTTATTGATTTACAGTTTTTTTTTAATACAGCTAAAGACATTTAAACCCAAATTTTCACAACTCCACACATTTCATACATTTCCTGTGTTAAGTCAATTATGGTACTTACTTTATTATAATAAGAGGTCATTTCAGAATAATAGCTAAGTGACATTTATTTCAGCTTTTCAGTGGGTGAAAAGTTTAGATACACTTTTTAGTATTTGGTGGCATTGCCTTTAAATTGCTTCTACTTAATTCAAAAGCAAATTTCTCTATCTCCTTTACAAGTTCCTTTATTGTTGCCTTTGGGTTCAGCTGAACCTTTAGGACCAAATTTTGTTCATCCCTGGGAGTTAATTTGTGCCTCCATCTTGAATGATACAGTGTCTGTATGGTCCCAAGATTTTCATATTTGCATACAGTTGTTTGTAAAGATGCTTGTGGTAGCTTCAGTAGTTTGGAAATTGCTTGTCCACAATTTTTTTCCCCCCGAGTTCTTGCCCGAGGTGCTTGGATTTTCCCATGATATCAAGGGCAATAAGGCACTAGTATCAAGGGCAATAAGGCACCGTCCAGACTGTTTAATTAGATTGTCAACTTGGTGTACATTTGACCCACTGGAATTGTGATATAGTGATTATAGCTGAAACTCTATGAAAGACCTATGCTAGAATCTTGTTCATAGACTTCAGCTCCACCTTCAACACTGTTGTTCCTGAGCTACTCCACAGCAAACACATCCAGCTAAACATACCCTCCAACACCCATCAGTGGACCACTAATTTTCTGGAAGGAAGAAGTATGTGAAGTTGTGCCCCCACCTTTCAGACTTCATGACAATCCACACAAGAGTACCACAGGGCTGTGTTCTCTCACCACTCCTTTATACCAATGACTGCACCACAACAGAGAGCTCCATCATAATCATCAAGTTTGTGGATGACACAACTGTAGTGGGTCTCATCTCCAACAATGATGAGAAGTATCTACAGAAGTGAAGCAGACCGTCTTGTGGCATGGTGTGCCCATAACAACCTAGAGCTTAATGCTGCCAAGATGGTTGAAATGCTGGTTGACTTCTACAAGCATCCCTCTACCTGCCAACACTTGACAATCAAATGCTCAGCTGAGTTGTTCAAATTCTTAGGGAACACCATCACCAACTTACAGAAATGGGCCAACAACATGACCACCATCCCCAACAAAGCACAGCAAAGACTGTTCTTTCTTCGACAACTCAGGAGGCTCAATGTATCTCAACCGGTCCTGAAAAGATTTTACTCAGCCATCATAGAAAGTGTGCTCACTATCTCAATCACAGTCTGTTTCCCCTCTGCCTCTTCCATCTGCAAGACCAGAATGCAGTGTGTGGTCCACTCAGCAGAGGTCATCAGCTGTAAACTTGCCAAAATCAAGGACCTATACACCATCAGGGCAAAGAGAAGGGCAATGAAAATTGCTGCTGACACCAAACATCCAAGCAACCACCTCTTTACAAGCTGCCATCACAAAGGCACTACAGATCTATCATCGCCCAGACTAGACGCCAGGACGCTATCCAGTTACTCAACCGCCCCACAACTCTTACTGAACCATGAAAATTTTATTTGCAAACACTGACACCATGTCTTATGTCTCTTGTCCTTTCAGTGTAATCATTTGTGTCTACTACACTGTCTACCTGCTGCACTGTTTGTTGCATTGTCTGTTGCTACTGCACTGTATGTTTGACGTACTGTCTAATGTTGCACACTAGCACCAAACCAAAACCAATTCCTGTGAGCATAACTCAGACAATAAACTGTTTCTGATTCTGATAAATCTGTCTCTGTTTTAAAATTACCTCTGATGTGAACAAAGTAGATACACAAATTGACTTGAAATGTATAGTAACATGAAATGTGTGGAGTTAGCTAAGGAAAAACTTAGCTTGAGTAAATTTAGCCTAGGTTTATGTAAATGCTTGGCTTCTATTGCATTTTACAAATTAATATTAAAAATATTGCTCTAACTACCAAGACAGATTGTGTGTGACTATATTGAAAGGTCACTGGGAGTCACATTTAACTGTCACATTTAAATGAACAGTGTACATGCTATTGTAGTCTTTCCACTATCCTGACATGCAGCAGCTTAGGAATTCAACAATAAAAATTTCCCCATCCATCTACCGCCACTAAACAAACTAGGGTTATGTCTCAAATCGCATACATACTATTCTACACCATTACTGAGAACTGGGTTTCCTATTACAGGTTTTAAAAATCTCTCATGTAGCCTTCAAACATATCAAAAGGTCTGTTTTGCATACCAGTCTTCTGAAGTTCCTAAATTAATAAATACTTTTGATGGTAAGGTCAGAATTTTTGGTTTGAGACATAGCTCATGACAAAATCCCAGCAACGGTGGAAAGTTTAAAGAGAAACAGAGCTTGTCAGTCTGTTTAAAGTCATTGTGCTTGAAATTGCTAAATAGTTTACAGTTGAGTTTGCTTGAGTTGCTTACCCAGAAAAGACAGGTTAGAAATAGATTTGTAGTTTCTGAGCTCCTGAGGATAAAGCCCTTGCTTTTTAAGAACTAGAGTGATTGCAACCAGATTCAAGTTGGTGGGAACAGAACTAAAACAAAATTAAGCATTAAGCCTTAGTTAAGAGAGGGTATAATGAGGGAAGAAACGTTTCTACCGAAAGAGTAGGTACAGGATCCAGGTGGCAAGCGGTAGCTCTGGAAGCCTTGATCAACTTTGGAACAGTATTCTCCTCCAGAAACACAAAACTAGAGAAATTACTATTACCAGGTGGGGGATATGAAATAGGCTTGAATGCAGGAGTGGAAGATTGCCGGAACTGCAGATAGATATTTTCTACTTTATCAAAAAAAATTACCGCAGTGATCTGGAAGAGGAGTCAGAGAGAAAAACTGTTAGTAAGCTGCAACAGTTTATTGACAGGGGGGAAAAAGAGCTCTTGGGTGTCTCTGGTCCATACTGATAGAGTGGTTTCGTAGTCAGTCTTTGCTTTCTTAAGTGCCTCACTATACTGTAAAACATGATCTTTGAAGGCAAACACATACAGTCAAGTCCATCTTCTTCATAAAGCACTTCTTGGCAACCACTAGCTTTCACACCTCAGAGCTCAGGAGTAAACCATGGGGCAAGATGAGTGAAGGTCACAGAGAATGTTCTGAGGGGAGTGAGCTATTTTGGATAGTAGGGATTGCATGACTACTCATTTTTATTGGTGTATATTTAAAGTTAAATGTACAATTAAAAATAAAATCTTTACCTTCTGCTTCACTGTTCTCCCCAACCACCCCCAAATCACCCTAACTAGTTGAAGTCTCCACAGCAGTGACTAGTGAATGTATTAGACATTTGGCCTATGTAACCCCTATTAGGCAGTAGAGAGAATATCACTATAGTGGCTGACCTGGGCCTCTGGAGATGGAGATGGTGACTCCGGATTGGAAACTGATCAACTGATTATTAAGGCAGGAAGGCTAATGTTTAAGTTCCTGAAAGTAATATTTCAATGTGTTAGATGTCTGTGTGACAGAAAGGGAAGAGGTAAATCAAAGAGTGCAGCCTTGTAAGTAGAGATAACAAAATCTATCCCACAGAGGTTAAGAGGTGAAATACCTAGTGAGCACACAATGTCAAAAGAGTGACCTTGAGTTGTGCGAGTGGGAAAATTTATATGCTAAGTAAAATCAAAGCTCAGAAAATGAGCAGGAAAGCATAGTTTTCAGGTGTATCCTGTATCGCCATAGCAAGGGGTCTTTGCTAACTTGGTTACTTCTATTTATAGTCACAAAACATAATATGAACTAAGAGATATGATGATTTTATTAGATTTTTCATGAAATGCACTGGATATTTTGATATTTCACATTTTCTGGTAGAGAGAATTGCCAGTGCAAGTTACTTGCGTAAGAAAATTTCATAATGTGGGCTGTCCTTGTGAGTTACTCTCACAGCTGTGGGTGCCAAGTCAATACAGATTCAGAGAGAATTTAAGGCTGCATTCCAAACAACATAACGTTCACTATCTATTATTCTTAAATAATAGCGGCACCAATGGTGTACTGAAAAACTATTTAGCACGGTAGTATGCAGTTTGGGACACAGCTCAAGTATTTGCAAATTTGAAGACACACTACATGGACAAAAACTTGGACAGTCAGCATTCCAGTTCATCTCAAAGGTGTTCAACGGGGTTGAGGTCAGAGCTTTGTCTTCATGGATCTTACTTTGTGAACAGTGGCACCGTTGTGCTGGAACATGTTTGGGTTAGGCCTATTAGTTTCAGTGAAGAGAAAATGCAATGCTACAGCAAAGACATCCCGTATAGCTCTGTGCTTCCAACTTTGTGGCAACAGATTAGGGAAGGCTCACATATGGGTTTGATGGTCAGGTGTCCACAAACTTTTGGAAATATAGTGTATAATTATCTGCTGTTTCCTCAAAATTATCAAAGAATTATGAACGTTAAAACAACTTTATTTTGCACATAAACTTGACTGTCAGTTACTGAGTACCAAGGTTAAAAAGAGCAAAACCTCTCGATTTCACTGCTGTAATCTGACAGCAAGCAGTTGTGTTGGCTCATGTCTATCTGAATCAGAAATGGCTCCATGCGTTGAGGCTGATGGATCACATGGTCCAATGTGTTTTTCAGTACAAGCCGGGCAGTGTTAGCACTCTAGCTAAAATACAGAGCAATAAATACACACACCAAGATGAGCAGATGCCCCGAATGACTCACTTCGCTGAAATACAAAAATATAGAGAAACACACTAACCCCTTCCATTAGTCACCAGCCAGCTATCATGAGTTTTACAGCTAAAACAACTTAAAACTGGCTAACAATACAAATTCCAAAAAACAAGATAAACCAGTATCATACTGACACACACTCTGAATCCCATTACTTTACTCCCTCACACATCATGTAGTCCGACTTCATTCATGTCTAAAGTTAGGGTGTGATTATGTTTGGCGTTTTAGGCTGACATAAGATTGTTCTGTGCACCTTAATTTTTTAAATACAAATCAATACATTAATTACAAATGTCCTAGATGTTTATTTTACGACATCTGCATTATTAGGTCTGTGAAAAAAAAAAAAAAAAAAAAAAACATTTTATATTTCCCAACATTACTTTTGGAAAAAATATTAAATGTTACAGAAAAATGTTTGTACGTCACTAAAAGTGGTAACATATTTCAATGTCTTTTCAAACAAAAAACATAATGAAGGCTGTAATGTCTTCATTACATAATGTCAGGGATTACCTGAAAAAACAGAAATATGACACTTAAAGTCTCCAGAAGAAATATGGCAGGTTCTCCATGATGCTTAGAAAACTCTACCAGCCAATATTCTCAGAGAATGTAATGAAGTGTACCCGAGCCTGCTGATTCATTTTTTCAAGACTAAGGGTTTTTATGCCAAATATTGACTTTGTTTAGTATATTACTGTCCACTGCTCTTTATAGAAGATACTTTCTAATGTCAGAAACATTTAACATTTAATTAAATTATAATATTAATCATATTATAAAGCATTTTTATTTCCTGACTCAAAAAATGCTTGCAATTTTTAAAAGAAGGTTTCAACACCACCTTATACAGCAGTTGAGGAATTTAAACTGTATAAAGTGTGTTTTTGGTGTCAAAATGTCTGTGAGTGAGTTCACTGAATGGAAATCACTAATTTATATCAACCTATGCACTATCATTAAAGATAGGAAAAACCACATAGGTGTCTAATGAAGTTAATATTGTTACCTCGTTGGTGACCTTGGCGCCAAAGAGCCAGCCAGCACCCCTCGGGCTGATAGCCCAAGTGTCAACATCCTCTGGATCAGACCAGACGAGATCACAAAATGCCCCCTTGTGGGGGATTTCCTGGTTCCGCTCAATGGTGCGAATCTGGTCCAGAGTCTTGATGTCAGGTGAAAGGCCACCATGCACACAAAGGATCTGCTCATCTATCAACTGTGAATTAAGTGAAGCACATAATCATCAGTGTGAATTTTTACAGTGGATTGGGGAAATATGTATAGCCTATATTGTTTCAGTTCATATAAGAATGATGGTCACACTTTAATTTAAATTTGGAAGTCCATTTTCACTCATTTCAGATGGCCATTTGTAGAGTACACATAAATCTCACAAATGACTAGCACTATTATGCACTATAATGCACATTAAACAATTATAGTTTCTTCTGGGGCACATTTTACATTATAAACAACAAGAGTGTTGAGGGAAAGAAAGGACTGGTGAGCTCAGGGAAGGCAAACAAACTGGCAGAAAAATAGACAGAATACATGGAATATTTAAAAAAATTGATAGATATCAGGACCACATGGAAACTACAGCAGTTTGAACATGTCCATGCTGATTCATGCAGAACAGCAAAACAGAGTTCTAATCACTTTGTAATTACAGTCATGGGAAAAAGAAAACACATCCTCCATCAATTCTATGTTTTTATTTATCAGGGCCTAAATAATAGTGTAGTCCTCACCAACTTCTATAAAATAAACAAATAACCTCAGATGACAACAAAAAACACAACAGATTTCAATTTGTAGTTATTTTTACAAAAAGTAAACCAACATTCAGAAACCAGGTGGGAAAAAATAAGTACACCCTATAATTCGGTAACATGTAGAACAACCTTTAGCAAACAATAACTTGAAGTGTAAGTTTATCAGTCTATCGCATCATTCCGAAGAAATTCTGGCCCACTCTTCTTTACAACATTGCTTCAGTTCAGTGATATTTGAGGGCATTCATTTATACACAGCTCTCTTAAGATCCCAAAACAGCATCTCAATGGGGTTGAGGCCTAGACTTTGAATTGGCCATTCCAACACCTCAATTTTCTTTAGCCATTCAGGTGTTGATTTACTGGCATGTATGGGATAACTGTCCTGTTGTATGACAGGGCTAAAACTGTAGTGTGCACTGGCGTGAACTCGCTTAGTATGTAGCAGACTATTTCTCTGCCCTGTATAACCTATACATTTATTCATATATAACCTTATCTCTTTAATACCTTTTTCATACTGATTGCAACATTTTGCTATTGTGTTCTGTTAAACTCTGTGGGTGTTTTATTAAACTGTGGCATTGAAGAAAATTAATACCTCATAAGCAACACCATGGGTTTACCAGTTTCTTTTGATATAGAGTAAGGCATATTACCTTACCACACATTGCAATATAACTGAAATATACCACCTTTGTCAATATTGTGCCGTGAATTGTCAACGGGTAAAATATAAAAAAAATGACAAAAGCATGCCCTTATGTAACCTCTATACTCACAAGCCAGACTCGACCAACCATGTCTACTTTTAGCCAATCGTAAGTGAAAATACTTTTAAAATAATGACATGCACTTTACCTAGAATTGTGGCATTACAAGTCCATTTAAGATTTAAAATAAATTTTAAAACAGCCAGTTAATTATAGTCAACAAAACAAGACAAACAGGAAAAACACTGTACTTACGGCAGCAACAGTCAGCATATCAAACACTTTAGTGCAGTATCGCCAAGCATTGGCATTTCCATACTTAGTTTGGCACTCATCTATGGAAAGAAAAAAAAAGGTAAATAATGAGAATGTAATGACTATGAAGCATTACACAGTGTGCATTTATGATGATTTTTTTATAATACTCACCATAAAAGCCATACACTTGTGTAATCTGCCTACTCTCATGATTCCCACGCAGCAGTGTGATGCGGTCTGGCCACTTTGCTTTAAGTGCTAGCAAGTATGTGAACGTTTCTAAACTGTAATACCCTCTGTCCACAAAGTCACCCTGAGGAAAGAAAGATCCATATTACATCCATAAAAATCTATATATATTCTTATAACCTATCTTATATATACACAATAATCTTATATAATATAATAATCTAAAATGCACAATGGGGTGTACATAACTGAAGTAACACTGAAACTAGAAAATGGTATTTAACAAGATAACATCAGCACAGCACATTTGTCAAATCATTTCATGCATCCTATAATCCACTGCAACATATTTTCCTGACAATAAGTCGCAATGGAGTCCAAGATGCAACCTGTTCTTCTTAGTTCACATGTTGTTTTGTTGTGAAGTCACAATTAATATCACCTTTCCATTCAGAAAAATGTTCATATTAATCTAACATAGTGTGGATTTCAAGAGCTTTCTGACTTTCTGATTTCTCCGACCAAACCTGCAAGTGAGGCAACTGGCACAATTTTCAATGTCCACCATGTCTTTGTTTGTGTGTTGGGCCCTTTCACTCCACCCCAGTGAAGATTTTTTTTTTTGTATTACAGCATGGTCCATTGTGTTTTATTCCTTATTTGTATATGAGCTGCACTGAGTTCATGAGCAGAACATTATTGACATGTGGCCTACCACAGCTATGTTTCCCATTTACCTTATGCAACACGCTATGTTAAAAAAAGTAAATGGCTCACGAGGTTTGTTATTCATGTTGCTAAATATAATTGCAATATTTATTTCTCTTAACGTAACTACCCAGAAGCATGCTAGCTTTGTGCCATTTTCCCACTGTTCATTAGATACGGCGCCTAAGTTTCCGATCACATACCTCTCATACCAACCCATCAGGCTTGGATACATGCTTCAGTTGTCATCTATACACAGATGTCTTAACAAAGATTCAAACTCTACATTTTGCCTCTGCTCCTATCAAACTCCTTTGCTTCATTTTTTTCCAGAAAATTGTTCAAACACTTTGATGTTTTATGAGTTGTCACTTACTGGTTCTTTATATAATTCTCACTCCAAATGTTGGAGAGCCATTGTCTCCTCCTATAACTACACTATTCATTTACCATGTGTCAAAAAACAAAACCACAAAGTGGACCTGAAACAAACCTTACTCAGACCACCTCCCAAAATGATCTGAGTTCACTTGGATCGTTCACAGATTGAGGCGGAAAAGCACAGAGTCCACTCAAATTAGCTGAAATGAGCCACCTTAGAAAAGCCCAGTAGTGGTCAAGTATCAGCACAAAAGTCAGCATGATTCTCTACAAGCTTGATCATTGTCATTTCTTTTCATGTTGCAGTTTTAGTGTTTGAATTTGTTATTAAAATGCAAACAAATATGGCACATCACAGCGTAAGTCACTGCACATAGAAGTAGAAAAAAGTGTTCAGTAGTCTGGAAAATACAGTAACTCATTACAGGATGTGAACACTTATCCTCAAATACCAATATGATTACTCATGTAGTAGTGACTACTAAAAACATGCACTGATATTATTTCCTTCGTCATCATACCATGAAAATGTAGTTTGTGTCTGGTACTTGTCCTCCAGTTCTGAAAAGTTCACACAAGTCATAAAACTAAGGGGTGCAAGAAGAGAGAGTTTCACCATGAGGGTCATTGAAATCACAAACAGATAGGCATAACAAAAATCTAAGCAGGATATAATACAAAATATTTATTGTGGTCACCTGTCCATGGATGTCACCACAAACAGTGACTGGACTGGACACTGGCTGTACATTTGATTCCTCTAGTAGTAGGTCACATACATAATCACACAATCTCTGTAAAGGCAAATAAAAATTATGGTTAATTTAGAAATTTGTATAAACTGAAGGCAAAAACATTACACTCAGCACTAATGCAAAGTTTGATTTGCTTGAAAGATTACAATCAAAGATTTATTTTATTTCATTCATCTTCAGTAACCACTTTTCTAATTACCTTCAAGCAATTTAACATACAAATTGTTATAAAAAGTGATAATTACGTATCTTCAAGTGATGCATCTCTTCAAATAATACAAAATACAATTTTGTAATTACACTGATAATTTCAAACATATTACTATTCTTTCATCAAGGAGAAATGGATAATTTCAGTGATGAGCAATTCTCTATTTATTTAGATTTTATAAATGTTCCTGACTGACCACCTCAGATTTGCTTCATACTTTCTGGAAATAATGTCACTATTCACAATAAATAATGTGCACTATTTCAGGCTTGTATCTTTGTTAATTTCTGAGATATACAGGCCCTGTAAAAACAAGTACTGCAGAAAATAGTCCCGTAAGTCGTTACTTTTGAACTATTAAAGCTTGATGCATGAAATTTTCAGGAATTGTTGTCTAGTATAAAATGTCTTCTAAAACAGAAGGTTCACAGTTGCATATTTGCCAATTTATGGCCTGGTGAAAACTGTACAATTTTTTTTTCTCTGCATCTCCACACTAAAGCATATCATATCTTTCAAATTGTCATAGCTATTACTCATGTTGTAGTTCTTTTTAGAAAGTAGATATCTAAAAGAACTCAAACTTTCTGATTTACAGTCAGGTCCATAAATATTGGGACAGTGACACAGTTTTGGTAATTTTGCCTCTGTACACCACCACAGTGGATTTGAAATGAAGCAGTCAAGATGTGACTGAAGCGTAGACTTTCAGCTTTAATTCAAGGGGTTTAACAAAAATACTGCATTAACCGTTTAGGAATTACAGCCATTTTTTACAGAGTTCCTCCA
>CM040480.1:10368818-10379013 GCA_022758105.1 Pangasianodon gigas
TGGAGGAACTCTGTAAAAAATGGCTGTAATTCCTAAATGGTTAATGCAGTATTTTTGTTAAACCCCTTGAATTAAAGCTGAAAGTCTACGCTTCAGTCACATCTTGACTGCTTCATTTCAAATCCACTGTGGTGGTGTACAGAGGCAAAATTACCAAAACTGTGTCACTGTCCCAATATTTATGGACCTGACTGTATATGGTGTCTAGTATGAAAACCATTTCTCACCTCTATTTCAAATGCATATTGCCCACTTATGTCTACCTTGTATGTGTGCAGGCTCATTAAGTTTTAATTTAAGCCTCTATATCTCAAAACCTAATGCAGACACAAGCCTGAAATTTTGCACACTATTTATTGAGAATAGTGAAATTTTTCCAGAAACTATGAAGTAAATCTGAGATGGCCAGTTGGAAGGCCTCCAGTGATTTCACATGGATTGACCCTTTTATGAGCACCAATTAGGCCACAAACCCTGGTTCTCTGCTGGTTACATTATGTAAATTTTTACATTAGGGGAAATGTTAGGAAGACACCAAAACAAACCAAGCTAGTTAAGTACCTAACATTCGCAGTGCACATGAAAACAAAAACTTTATAATTACACCTTTATCACTGCAGCCACTGATTTGAAGTAGGACTGCAAGATACGAGCAAAACCTGTTACTGGCAGGATGTTATAGCTGGCCAATATAATATTACAATGATATTAAACTATATTACATTAACATTATTACACTCCTTTCTAAGTATCGCCAGTATAGTCAGGTGTTGATGCTTTTATTATTCCACTGCTGCGCACTGTAACACTAATCTGATAAGCGTTTCATTTCTCCTTATTTTACTTTAAATTCTTTTTTGGTAAAAGTTGAATTTCAACTATCTTTGAACTTGTGGCTTTGCATAATGTGGCACCACATTTTTGTTGGTTCTTTGTTATAGCAAAACCTTAGAAAACTAAAAACTGTGGTTTTGACATAGTCTTCAATTTAACTAATCACTAAATATTTCATGTGCCATACCTTACTTGCCACTTGCAAAGTCATAAGTACATGTAGTAATGTACATTCACTGACCACTTTATTAGGAACACCTGTACATTCATGCACTTCTCTAATCACCCAATCATTTGGCAGCAGTGCAGTACAAAAAATCATGCAGATACAGATCAAGAGCTTCGGTTAATGTACATATCAAACATCAGAATAAAGAAAAAGTGTAATCTCTGTGACTTTGATCATGGCATGGATATTGGTACCAGATGGGCTGGTTTGAATATTTCATAAACTGTTGCTCTCCTGGGATTTTCATACACAAAAATCTCTAGTTTACACAGAAGAGTGCAAAAAAAAAAATGTTGAGTGAGTGACAGTTTTGTGGGCGGAAACGCCTTGTTGATAAGAGAGGTCAGAGGTAAATGGCCAGATTGGTTTGAGCTGCCAGGAAGGATACAGTAACTCATATAATCAATCTTTGCAACCGTGGTGGGCAGAAAAGCATCTCAGCTTGCACAAAACATCGAATCTTGTGGTGGGTAGGCTACGACAGCAGAAAACCACATCGGATTCCACTCCTACCAGCCAGGAACAAGAATCTGAGGCTAAGATGGGAACAGGCTCACCCAAATCCAGTTTCAGTGAGTTTATGGAGCTGTTGTATAAAAGCAATATAACATGAGCAAAACCACGGTTTACTGAATATCAGCACGTGTGCCTCGCGCCTACAGCCAAATCACAGCCATGCTGATATTCAGTACAGCAACACTCTTGCTTGTGTTATATTGCTTAATTGTAATTCTCCACCTACAAATGGTAAAACCCACCGAAAACGCCCCCTCAACTTGGGGTAGTCTTCTCAACTACCAGTTCCGTCCCCGTTTATACAGTGGCATCAGTTCAACATGGCCACACACACTGTGAACAGTGTAAAGTACTACTTCTCTACTTTTAAATTAGTTTATAACAGTAATGGCTTTAGATCAATTAACATACAGACACAGTACTTGGTTAAATCTATAACAATGACCATACTAATCACTGTTTTGAGAAGGTAATCATCAACATTAGAGTTATCAATTACATTAGCCGGTTAGCTTATTGCTAAGCTACTCACTATTGTCCGTACGGCTAGCTTGTTGCTAAACTACTTGCTATTGCAAATTCAGTCCAGAACAGGAGAACGGTAGCCGTAGCCTGTAACTCTGAACAAGTACTGTTACAGAAGCTTTTTATTAGCTTTGTGTGCGCTGACAGTGTACCTCTATCAGTGTACTTCCCACATTAGCGTTCACACGAACTCAGCCGTCTGAATTCGCAAATACAACAAATACTCACTGTAAGCGGTCTATAAACGCGGGAATTAAAGAGTTGTTTGGTTAGTGCTCAATTTATTTTTAAAGTGGACGTGATAGTGCAGTTATTAGCGCCAAAAATGACATGAAAGAGCAATCTGATAAACTTACAGAAAGCGAATTAACATTTTAATTATCAAAGGATCACTATCAATTGCCATTATCATTGGCTATTTCAAATATATACGCAAACTAAAAAGACCGATTAAAAATTTAAATCTGGCTATTAATTCTTTGTAATTTCAAAGAGCGCTGCCATGTTGACGTGACGTCACGGAATCGCTACTCGGTGAAGTCGGAGCTCTCGAAAAACTCCGACTTTCCGAGTATGAGTTACAGAGCTGTTCAAACCGAGCTTTCCTACTGGGAAGTCGGAAATTTCCCAGTTCCCACTTAGTCGTGAACGCAGCATTATCATCTGCTCTAGACATCATATTCATTGGGGCCACCATGATTGAAACACCCCCAACTCGGAAAGTGGGGGCTCATCGAAAAAGACAAGTTCCAGAGTTGTAATTACGACATTATGGTGATGTTCATGTGCGCTCACCTCGGAAATACAACATTAACGACAGACCCCGTTGTAATAGATTCGTTAGTGCATACAAAAAGTGTGTTCCGTTCTAATTACTTTTGCATTCAGACGTTAAACCGTTCTCTTTTTTCAACACTTGTTTTTGGGAGGAAAAAAAGATTACTGTTTACCGTCTTGGGTCAGGGATGCTGTGTATCAGGAAGGTAGCAAGAAGGTGTGTCAGTAGTCCATTACACGGCTAATGCTAGCTACCTAGACGGCCAAAAGCACAATGCTGGCTTACCTGTAGCTCAGTAAAAAAAAAAACCCGGCAATGCTAACACAAAACTACGCAGCTGCGTGACCATACATTTGAAAGACGTCAGAATCCAACGTTTTAACTAGCTAGCTAACATTGCTAGCTAATGCTAGCTAGCTAACGTGAACTAGCTATTATAAAAATAAAAATAGGTAAGACAGGACACCATTGTCTAGTTCTAACACTTTTGTTTTGTTTTGTTAAAAGTAAGCCATCATTTTGTAAGCTCGTAGCGGAATGGTCATGGTGTTTTAAGCAACACCAATCATTTTAAAAAACGCATTGGAACACTAACTTGCTAGTTTTTTCCATAACCATATTCCGAGAAATCCCACCTCCTACTTTAGATTGGCTACAAGTGTTCCGCCCCTGCGGTGAGATTGGCTACTCAAGAACAACATCCAATAAGCTAACAAGCGCATTATATATCTAGTGTTAGAGGCGTTATTATACCTAAGAATACGAGTGGGGAAAAAATAATGCTACGAGAGCAACATTCCTACCCTAGCATTTTGTTAGCTCGGTTAGCTAGCTAACCCTAGCTAATACTTAGCAGTTTGGCATGCTTTACCCACGATTAGACTGAAGATTGATTTTTAATGGCTGTACGGTTATTATTAAACGCTCGACACATGCGAAGGTTCAACTAACCTTTAGGTCGTTCTCTGGAAGATATTTACACTGTCTTGCAATTTCAACATACTTATCCAGGTCCAACGGCGCCATTTTAAGAACAACAACTCATTCTACAGCGTACGGAAGTGCAACTACGTCACAACTCAGAGGCTGATCTGGCGCCCTATTGGACATAAAGTAGACTATTTGATGGGAATTAGAAGATATTATTTCATACACTAAATAGTGCACAATAAAATACGATTTAAAAGCCATTATTTTATATATTTCATGTAAAGATACCTATTATGCATACATGGCTATTGCACACAGAATTGTTATGAGAAATACAAAAATACGTTCATTCATTCATCTTCAGTAACCCCATCATGGTCAGGGTCACTGAGGTCAAAGTCTATCCTGAGAACTCTAGACTCTAGACAGGAATCCTGGCTAGGATACCAGTCCATCGAAGAGCACCACGCACACACATTCAAACACTCATTCTCACCTAAGGGTAGCCACTTCTGCCATTTCACCACCATTTCATATGTTTTTGGGAGGTGGGGGAAACCATAAAACCCATGTGGACACAGTGGCAAATAAATTCCTTTCTTTTTTGAACTATTGCAGCTTGTTTTATATAATTGACAACCAGGAGTTGAAAATACCTGAGTAACTGTACTTTGTTACTATACTTAAGTATTATTTTGGCATATTTTTACTTTAGTCTTATTGAAATTGAGTACTTGTACTCTTACTTAATTACATTTCCAAGAAAAAAAAACTTATTTTTTACTCCTAACAATTTTATTTAGACTTTCAAAGTACTTGTTACAAATCTCAAAGGCCTCTTTTCCCCCATTCTCCCATCCAGCCAATTATTGTATGCTATATATCAACTGAATGGGCTCAGTTTAGCATCCAGTCATTTCAGATTACCATCCAAACAAGTTAATCAATGTAGAAAAAAAATACTGGTGACCTTCTCATGCTACTCAATGTAGTTAGCCCTATAGCAATTAGTGTGTATTTGAAAATGAATATGCCTCCTGGAATGCAGTCTTTTTGTTGGTCTAGGCCATGGATATTCAACAAAAAAATTGTGAAGGTCCAGTCACATAAAACTCCTTGCTTACAAATGCCTGATTAAGCAGCTAACATGAATGGTGATGACACTATTAATGATTAATTTATGGGTCTCAATAAGATGATCTGAAGTGGATATGTTTTGTGGTGTTACCACTTTTGAGTAGTGCCATGGACTCTGAACAGACGAGATATACTATATGGCCAAAAGTATATGGACACCTAACCATCACAATTATATGTGCTTGAACATCCTATTCCAGCCTCCACTCTTCTGGGAAGGCTTTATGCTATATTTTGGAAAGTGGCTATGGGAATTGGTGCCCATTCAGCTAGAAGAGCATTAGTGGAATCAGGTATTGATTTCGGGCAATAAGACCTGGTGTGTAGTCAGTGTTCCAATTCATCCCAAAGGTCTTCAAAGGGGTTGAAGTCAGGGTTCTGTGCAGGCCACTGGAGTTCTTCCACATCAACCTTGGCAAACCATGTCATTATCGACCTTGCTAAGAAGCACTGTCATACTGGAACAGGTCCCTCCAGTGGAGGGAAGTCTTAAAGCTACAGCATACAAAGACATTCTAGACAATTGTGTGTTTCCAGCTTTGTGGCAAGAGTTTGGGGAAGGCCCACACATGGGTGTGATGATCAGGTGTCTACATACGTAGCCTATTTATGTGCTCTCTCTTTTTCAGTAGGCTGCTGAGATGCCGGTGAGAGATGGAGCCCTGCAGAGCGCACTTGAACTGGGCTCAAGCAACTTAAGCAGTTGTGTGATTGATTTTCTTTTGTGTCCTACTTTCTGAATTTGTAGCATTTATGTGCCCCTCCAGGCTCTTGCCATGCTTGTTTGTCTGAAGAAATAAGCAATTTCACCAAATTGATCGTAAATCTTTGCAATCAATTTGGACTTGCAATCAATTTGGACTTGCGATCAAACTGCACTTATCACACTCCACACTCCACCACGCTCCCTCCGATCCTCCAGTACTGCTTGCCTGGTCCCACCATCTCTCTGGGTACAAGGAAGGCATTCATCGAGACTCTTCTCTGTTCTGGCACCTAGGTGGTAGGATGAACTTCCCCTAGATGTCCGAACAGCTGAGTCACTGGCAGTCTTCAAACGACGTCTAAAGACTTACCTCTTCCTAAAGTACTTATATTAGCACTTAAAAAAAAACAAAAAAACTTTGTATTGTCTGAGTGGTTGTTACTATCTTACCTCCCCAACAGAGTTTTTGGACTGATAGTATTTTTAGTTTGATCCAGTCGCTCTGAATAAGGGCGTCTGCCAACTGCCATAAATGTAAATGTAAATCTGATGTCATTAATGCTAATGACATCAGATTTAACCATTGATAAAACCATTGATGATGGTGATGGAATGCAATTATATTATATGTTGTTATTGTTCCTCTTTCGGCCACTCCCGCTAGGGGTTGCCACAGCGGATCATTGGTCTGCATATTTGATTTGGCACAGTTTTTACACCAATTTTACCCGGGCTTGGGATGAGCACTGAGAGTGCACTGTTGCACGCAACCTTAGTGGCTGGGGCTGGTTCCCTGGCCAGGAATCAAACGCGGGCCGCAGCAGTGAGAGCGCTGTGGCCTAACCACTAGTCCTCCAGGGACCCAAATGCAATTACATTTTATAATAATGATATTATTAAAATGTATACTAATTGTATAATATTCAATGAAAGTGCATACTGTACATGGTTTATAAGATTTTAATTTGGAACTGGTCTGGTCAGAACAATGCAATCAGGAATGTGGATCAGTGAGAATGAGGTTCACTAATTGAAGGTTTAAATCTGTTCATTTGTTCTTATGTTATATCTGTATATTTCTGTGGTATGTCTGGTATCATGTGTATACTTCTTTCGTGGTGAACAATGTGGTGATTTCAGTAAGGTCCTATGGATTCAGGAAATACCATCTCCAGAATATTACATTATACTCTACTATATGCCAAACACATGTATGCCAAAGCCATGTGGGCTGCCCTAAAGGTCAATTCCCAGTCAATTGATCATATATTGGGAATTCCTCTCTAGGTCAGAGAGTCTTGAGTTTATAGTGCCATTAGAAACTCTTTAATTTTTATCCAGATTGTTACCTCTGTAACGTGGGGGTCGACAACGGAGTTAGGGATCCAAGTGCAAGGCTTTATTAACAAACGTGGTCAAAACAGGCAGGATCGAGCACCAGCAAACAGTACAATCCAAGGCAGAGACTAAAGAGTAATCCAGTACACAGGCAATGGTCAGGGCAGGCAGCAAACAATCAAAAACACACGGAAACTCGGAAACTCGGAATGACTATAAACATAATAACAATCAGCAAACTAGGAGCGTGGGTGAGCAACTCTTATACAGGACAACAACCAATGAAAACAAGACACACGAAACAAAGGAACCAATCAGAACATGACACACAAACAAGGGTAGCACATGACACAGGTGGGGCAAGGAACACATGGGAAATGGAGTCCAGAAGACAAGGGCAAGAGTCCGGGGTGGAGTGCCCTCTAGTGGAGTTCGTGGGCAATCCAGCTGGTGATCGTAACAACCTCATCCTATGTATGGTTTCCATTGGATGGACTAATCAATAACAACATAGGGATTCAGAGTAGGATCAGATGTATATAAGGTTGCAACCTTTCAGTTCAGAGGGGAGACTTCCGTCTATATCCTGTATACTACATGTAGAGATTCTAACAACAGATCTTGGGGAGATTCTATCAGCCAATCTCGGGAGAGATTCTAACATCAAATGTCAGGGGTGATTCTAAAGTCAGATCTCATTGTAGATTCTAACATCAGATCTCAGGGAAATTTTAATGTAAGAGCTCAGGGAAAGTTCTAAGATCACCAAACTTTTAAACTTGACCATGGAGCAATGGAAGAAGGTGGCGTGGTCTGATGACTCACATTTTCTTTTTCATCATGTGGACAGCCGGTTGCGTGTGCGTCACTTACCTGAGGATGAGATGGCACCAGGATGCAAAGCTGAAGATTTAAGACTGAAAAGTAAGTATTAAGTCTGAAAATTACATACCATACCATGCTGATAATATGAAAAGTAAGAAGAACTATAAGAGCTATAATGAAAAACCATAGCTATTGTTCAGTATGTACCAACTACCTAAACATTGCTGCAGACCAAGTACACCCCTTTGTGGCAATGGTATTCCTTAAAGGCACTGGCCTCTTTCAGCAGGATAATGCACCCTGCCACACTGCAAAAATTGTTCAGGTATGGTCAGAGGAACATGAGAAAGAGTTCAAGGTGTTGACTTGGAGCATCTGTGGGATGTGCTGGACAAACAAGTCTGATCCATGGAGGCCTCACCTCGCAACTCACAGGACTTAAAGGATCAGCTGCTAAAATCTTGGTGCCAGCTGTTTTGGGGGGACAAGGGGGTCCTACAAAATATTAGGCAGGTGGTTTTAATGTTATGGCTGATCGGTGTAAGTAAACATGAATGCAGAGTCTATATTATTATTATTATTATTATTATTATTATTACATAATGTATTGGTCAACTCTAAGAGTTTAATTGTCAAGCTTTTGATAAATACAGGTATTAGATTTTATCTCTCTCATCTAATATCACTACCAGCCGCCACTGCTGAAGTACATTTAATTGTCATTTTAACCTATGTGTATTATTTTAAAAATATATATATATTAAAGCAATTCCTTTTAAAGTATGCTTTAATACAAAATAAGCAAATGTGTATATGTACATTTGAGGCCAAATGGTTGCATACACCTAGCTAAAGACATTCAAAATTAATTTTTCACAATTCCATACATTTCACGTTTGCATACATTTCCTGTTTTAAGTCAATTAGGGAATCTACTTTATTTCTGTAAGAGACAGATTTATTTCAGCTTTTATTTACTATATCAGATTTTCAGTGGGTCAAAAGTTTACATACACTTTGTTAGTGTTTGGTGGCATTGCTTTTAATTGCCTGAACTTTATTCAAATGCTTGGGATAGCCTTCAAGGGGCTTCTCACAGTACTTTGCTGTAAGTTTCTGCAAGGAAGTAACTGGTAGTTGTGAAGACTACCCCAAGTTGACAAAACAAAATTGCAAGTTATGGGGTGTTTTTGGTGGTTTTACCAGTTGCAGACTGGGAATTACTAATTGCAACCTTGCCTCGAACACAGCCTTAAGATCATTGTCATGCTGGAAGACCCAGCTATGACCAAGTTTCAACTTTCTGGCTGATGTCTTGAGGTGTTGCTTCAGTATTTCTAGATAATACTCCATCCTCATGATGCCACCTCTTATCTCTTAAGTGCACCAGTCTTTTTTCCAGCAAAACACCCCCACAACATGAAGCTGCCACCCAAATGCTTCACAGTTGGGATGGTGGTCTTCAGATTAATTGCTAAATCAATTGTTTGTACAGATGCTTTTGGTATCTTCAGTTCTTTGGAAATTGCTCCTAAGTAAGAATTGGACTTATGGAGATCTACAATTTTTATTGAGGTCTAGGCTGAGTTGCTTGGACTTTCCAATTGTATTAAGGGCAAAAAGGCACTGTCTCTAAAGGTAGGACCTTTTACAGTCACTGCTATGCTCCTAATTAACTCCTAATTATGACATTGATATGATATTAAACCTTTGACGTGAACAAAGTAGATGCTAATTGACTTGCAAAAAGCATTGTATGGTAACATGAACTGTGTGGAGTTGTGAAAAACTAAGATTGAAAATCTTCTATAGTCTATGTTTCAAGTTCATGTTTCAAGTTTCAAGTTTATTTGTCATATATACAAGTGTCAGTGACAATGTACATTGAAATGCTTTTTGTGAGGCTTAGGCAGTCTACAGCAGTACAATAATAACAACAGAAATAAATAATAAAGGGGCAAGCAAGACAGAAATGTAGAATAATGATTACAACAGATTCACCATACAATACAATAACAATAAAAAGTAAAAAAAAATATATATATATATAAAGTGCGCAGGTGCAAGGTTGAGGTGGAGATTTTGCTTTGAGGTAGTGTAATGTAGTTGTGCAAAGTATGCAAGATTCAAAAAAGACATGATGTTTTTGTAGTCTTTGATATGATATGAAGGGGGATGATAGTGCAATTTTAGAGACAATTTTTACAGTTTATTAAGGGTTCTGATAGCCTGCAGGTAGAAGCTGTTTTTCAGCCTGCTGGTTCTGGACTGAATGCTCCGGTATCGCCTGCCTGATGGCAGTTTGATAAACAGACTGTGTGCTGGGTGACTAGGGTCAGTTGTGATTTTTCGGGCCTTCCTCAGACATCGCAGATGA
>CM040480.1:10379113-10392619 GCA_022758105.1 Pangasianodon gigas
CTCTCACAACTCTCTGAAGGACCTTGCGATCGAGGAGTGAGCAGCTGCCGTACCATACAGTAAGGCACCCCATCAGGATGCTCTCAATGGTACATCTGTAGAAGTTTGTAAGGATATTGGGAGGAATACCAAAGCTTTTGAGCTTCCGTAGGAAATAGAGCCACCGGCGTGCAGATTTAACTACTGATGTGGTGTGCAGAGACCAGGACAGGTCGTCAGAGAGGTGCACACCAAGGAACTTGATGTTCTTAACTCTTTCCACTGCAGAACTGTTGATGTATAAGGGGGCGTGGCTGACCTCCTGTGTCCTCCTGTAGTCCACAATCATCTCTTTGGTTTTGCTGACGTTGAGGCAGAGGTTGTTGTCATTGCACCACTGTGATAGTGCTCTTACCTCATCTCTGTAGGCCGTCTCATCTCCATTTGTGATGACACCCAGGATTGATGTGTCGTCAGCAAATTTAAAGATGATGTTGGAACTGTGTTTGGCAGCACAGTCGTGTGTGAACAGAGAGTATAGGAGGGGGCTGAGAAACATTGTAAACATTTAAAAAAAAAATTACATTATGTTTTAGTAATCCATAGAGGTACATTTCAATGAAACACTGAGCACATTAGTGTATTTCTAAACACACTAAAGCTGGGGCTGGACCATGTACTGAAAATATAAAAGAGCCAATAAATGTACGAAAAAAAAAACTGGCTTTCTGAATATGAACAAGGCTTTTGTAGCAGACTCTCTGTTGTGGCATTTATGTAAATTATTTAGCTGAAAGCAGCTCATCGTTCCAGAGACTAAGTACAGGGCTAAAGGCATTTGCTCAGAAAGTTGTGAGTTTTCACAGACTTCATAGATTTTTTTAATTTTATTTTTGTAGGGGTTACGAGTGAATTATCACTATTAATTAATATATTAGAAATTATTATTATTGATAATAATAATTCTAATAAGTGGGGAACCAGTCCAAAAGGACAAAATAGTCTCAGAATGACAGACGCTTGGTTATGGTTATGTCAGGCGGCAGATACGGATGCAAGTGCAGGGACTCAATATTTCTACTGAGGGAGCTTGCAAACAATCCTAAAATGTTAGGCAGAGACAAAATAAAAAAAACAGGCAATGGTCAGCCGATGTGCAAACAACATGAACAGGGCAAGGCAAAAATCAGAATCAAGAATATAGCACTGGATCAAAAAACCTGAGAGACTATAACAGCAAGCTTGGTAATGACTGAAAAGGAACACAGAGCATATACTTCACAGTTAGATGAGTGCACTGAGAGTCCTTATATACTGTGTGTTTGTGACAGAGTTCAGATGTGTCGATCAGTAATCAGGTGAGAAGGACCGTGTGTGATGGGAGTTAGAGTCCTTAGGATGGGAGCGGGGTTCTTCCTGGGCCTCCCCCTAGGACGTTAGCCTGGACCGTTCGAGTGGTAAGCATGAAAGTCCTGACAAAGTATGGGGTCGAGAACATCATGGGCTGGAATTCACGGGTCTGTAACCCTCCCATTCACTGAAATATTGGAGTTTGCCTTCTCTGCACCATGAATCCAGGATTTCCTTCACTGGATAGGCTGGCTCTCCTTCAATGTTGAGGGGTGCTGGAGGGGTGGGAGAGGTTGTGCTTTCTGCGAGGGGCCCTTGTGTAACTGGTTTCAGATGTGAGACATGAAATATCAGGGCTAGGCAGCTATGACGTGGTAGGTCCAGCTTGTACGTTATCTCTTTGATTCTCTGTAGAATCTTGAATGGCCCAATGTAGCGATGAGAGAGTTTCCTGCACCTTTCGGAAATGCGGATGTCCCTGGTGGATAGCCATATGCGGTCATCTGGTTCATAGCTTGGGGTTTCTCCTCTGTGTCAGTCTGCTGTGTTACTTGGGCCATGTGTTCAACTTGTTGGTGGACTTGCTCCCACACACAGTCACTCTGCCTGAACCATTCGTCCACTGAGGGTGACTTAGTTGGGTTGGTGTTCCACAGGAACAGTTTTTAGGCTGGTAGCATAGGACTCACTGGAAGGGTGTGATCTTGGTGGCTGAGTGCCGGAGGGAGTTCTATGCATATTCAGCCCAAGGGAGAAACTGTGCCCAGTCCTCCTGGTTATTGGCGCAGATTGAGCGCAAGAGGCGTCCTATCTCTTGATTAGCTCTCTCCACTTGGCCATTGGCCTGTGGGTGATACCCTGACATGAGGCTCACTGATTGCAAGTTTCTCCATGAAACCTCCCCATACAGAACTGAGGTTCCCAGTCATTCCGGAATGCCAAAGTATCTGAACATGTCATTAAAGATCAGACCCACCATCTCGAATGTGGACAGCAGGCTGGGGAGTGGAATGAGACATAGGGACTTTGAAAAGCAGTCAATGATCACCATAATAATCATGTTGTTCTGAGTTGTGGGGAGATCTGTGATGAAATCGATGGCTAGATGTGACCATGATCTCTGTGGTGTGGGTGGAGGGAGGAGTTTACCGGCTACCATTTTTCGATCCAGTGAAAAAAGTGAATGTGCGGCTGTTCTTTAACTGTGGTTGGAGTGGGCCAGTTGGTTATGGCTGTGACCTTACCTTGGTCCATAAGAACCCCATGAGAATGATGTATCCCAAGAAGGCAATTTTGGGTGCATGGAATTTTTCCCCTTTTATGTAGAGTTGGTTTTGGAGCAATCTGCATAGCACATTTTTCACATGGACGATGTGTGTTCTTCAGTCTGGGGAATAGATCAAGATTTTGTCTATGTGTGCCACAGTGAATTTCCCTATCATTGACTAGGTCCTACTGCGGGGGCTGAAGGTAGCCTATATGGCATGATGCAGCATTCGAAGTATCCAGAGGTGGTGCTAGCGGACAAGGGCCCAGCAAACATGCCCCTTAGTGGCCCGTGTGGGGCCACTGCGGGCAGAGAATTGAGCCCACAGTGGGCAGCCCACAGTGGGCAGCCCACTATGGGCCCCATTACCGGCTTGAAATGCAGGGCACATGTAGAGCCCCTGTGGGGGCAGCACAAAGTGTGGGCTGAGTGTGAGCTGCCCACACTACGTAGAGTGGGCCCCCAGTGGGACCCACTGTGGGTCCACAACATGCCCACAGACCACTTTGGGCTGGGTGTGGGCTATCCCACTAGGGCCCCACCTGGGCCCCATAGTGTGGGGCCCACATGGTGGAAGTGGTAGCTCAGATGTTGGGCTTCTGCTTGGAAGGTTGAGAGTTCAAATCCCAGCACCACCAAGCTGCCACTGCTGGGCCCTTGAGCAAGGCCCTTAACCCTCAACTGCTCAGTTGTATAAAAAAAGATAACTGTGAGTAGCTCTGAATAAGGGCATCTGCTAAAAGCCATAAATGTAAATGTAATGTAAACGCCCCGCATTTCACGCCAGTAATGGGGCCCCAGTGGGCTGCCCGTAGTGGGCTGAGTGTGGGCTGCCACTCCTCTATGTGGAGTGAGCCCCCAATGAAGCCCATTGTGGGCCCACAACATGCCCACAGACCACTTTGGGCTGGGTGTGGGCTGTCCCACTGGCACCCCACATGTGCCCCAGATAGCCCCCAAAGCTTATTCCCACACATACGCCCACACACATAATCCCACACACATACTCTCACACACATTGTGCAAATGGGCACACTGTGGGACCACTGGGCATACGATGGGCATACTGTGGGCCCTGTGGGTATGCTCTGTGGGTCCTTAACAAATAACAAAATTAGTTTGGTCATACTTTGTACCTGCAGTATACCACAACATTACTATTAATGCATATGCAGAATAATTTCACTTGTTGAAAGTAGCAGTAATAAAGTAATAAAGTATCTACTTGTGTTTTCCCTACTGTTAGGGCATTTCCACCTTAGGAAGTTTCCCAGGGCAGTGACTTTGAGTGACTGGAGGAACCTGAGATTAGTTTGAGTTCCTGGAGGATTGTCCAGGTGTTGTTTATTTATTTTAAAAACAAAGTTAGGCTTTGTTGTTGGCAGAGAGAGAGACAGAGAGATAGTGTAAATGAGCATGACTGAATGAGACAATGAGATAGCTGCAGTTGATTGAGCTGGAGAGTGAAATTAAAGCAGAGGCATTGAGAGAACTGTGAGTGAAAGAGTGAAATAATTTATATATAATATTTTCATATTTATGCTCTAACAACATGATGACTCAATGTTTTTGTAATTTGCCTAATCTACTTCTTCAGATGCAGTAGATACGGTAACAGGAATGCGCAAAGGGACTTTTGTTTCCTAGTTTAGTTCCTGAGTTTAGTTCCTGAGTTTAGTTCATCTTGTTCCATATTTCCTGGAACTTTTTGGTCAAAAAAGGCTATATGACAAGCTAAAATGTCAGCTGTAAAAAATGTCTAGCCTGGTTGAGCCACAGGTCGAGCCTTGAAACTAGCCTGGGAACAGAAGTTAAGATCAAGTTACAAGTTAGATTAAGTTAACTAGCTAGGCTAATCTGCCTTTGTGAAATACCACCATGCCTTTATTTTCTAGTATAATCAGAAACACAAAAATTGTCATAAGTCACAAATTTCATAGTCACAAAAATATTCTGTAATTTGGCCTTTAAAATTAAATTCAAACTTTTGATTTTGTTCCCCTTCTAAGGTCTTATCGCCTATGAACATTACATACAGTACCTATGCCTGCTCTGCAGACCAGCATATCCCCAGAGGCCAACTTCTGGCCAGAGCCCTGCCAGCACAGTTGTTGGGCCAGTGGGGTGGTTAGCATGCAGATAAGGATGCGTCTTGGGTTGGGACCCCCAATTGTTGCCAGATACTTTGCCTAAATTGAGGTAGTAATATATTAGTGCATTCACAAGACAGCAACAAACAGTAATGAAAAATTTAATAAACTTGTGCTCATAGAATATGGTATGTGACGAAACCAAATGTACCATTTCACTGTAGCAGGCCTCCTCCTTAAGCGTATTTTTGAACATTTCAAGGTCCTGCAAGTTGCTCATTGGCAAATGTATACCGTCTGGCAAGACGGCAGCTGGAGAGGTGCGATTTGTCAATGATAACAACAGCTGCTTAATAACAGCCACCTCTTTTTTAACATGTTCCAGTTGTCTTATTATGTGCTGTTCTGTTGCAGTTGACACAGTAAGTTATAACGTTATGTATAAAAGCCCACGATACTATCACAGTAGTAAGCATAGCAAACATAGCATTTACTATTGTAATTTGACAAGCTTTTTTGTAGGCTCTATGACTGGGCCTATGTCCATGCATCAAAGCTACTATTGGGAGTAACTCATATATGTAAACAGTAAATGAATATCTGAGGCTTGCAGGTGCCAAGAGAGAGAGAGAGAGAGAGAGAGACAGACAGACAGACAGAGAGACAGACAGACAGACAGAGAGACAGACAGACAGAGAGAGACAGAGACAGACAGACAGAGAGACAGACAGGCAGAGAGAGAGAGAGAGACAGACAGAGCGAGCCAGACAGACAGATAGGGCCAGACAGACAGACAGAGGGAGAGAAAGAGACAGACAGACAGACAGATAGACAGAGAAAGAATATAATCTTTTGGAAAAATGTAAAAAAAAACTTAGCAGCGCTGATTAATTACAGTTTATTTACAGTTGTTGTGTATTTTGTTTCATTTGTGTAACGTAATTTTGTACAACTAATGCAACATCAAATTTGTTACAGTGATACATGAAAGCCTAAAACCAATGCTTACGAGTAATTGTCAGGCTTCTTGATGAGTTGAGCATAGAAGACGCTGGTGGGGCTGGTGGAGATAGTGGGGATGGTGGAGCTGGTGGAGATGGTGGGCTGTTACAAACAAAATTTCACAATAATGAAATATCTTTTTATACATATTATGTATGTTAGTTATTGTAAAAGAGTATGTAATCACAATGTTATTTTGTTTTAGACAGAGAGAGAATGTAACTAAGTACATTTACTTCAAGTACAATTTTGAGGTACTTGTACTTTACTTGAGTATATTAATTTTATGCTACCTCTATTTCACTATATTTCAGAGAGAAATATTATACTTTTTACTTGACTACTACATTTGTTTAACAGCTATAGCTGCTAATTACTCACTCTTAAGCACTAACTGTTTTTTTAACTTATTTTAAGAGAGCATTCTTTTCAATGTCTTACTATGGGGATACGCCCCCTTCTGTATTCACAGAAGCACTTAGTCTGTCACAAAGTGCTCCTCAGTCCCTCCTTTCAGCCACACTCTCTCGCCCAGCCCTCTGCATTGCTTTCTGTCCCTGTCTCCAGCCCTCACTTCTCCCAGGCCATGTACTTTCCTCCAGCACCCCAGACCTGCCATTCTCAAACTGTCCACCAGATCCCCTCTGACTTTCCTTCCTTTCCCCATCACCTGACTGACCCACCCATCTACACACCTGTTCCCACTTCTTTCATCAGCCCTGCAATACTTAACCAGTCCTTTCCCACTCACTCCTTGCCAGATTGTTGAACTTGTCAGGTGCTTCATGCCTTTTCTTTCGAGCCACTGGAACGCTGTGTCGGTCATATATAAAGGTGCAGGGCCCTGATGCACATTGCTAGCCATTCAGGGCTGGTGTAACAGAATAAGTGCTTCTGTGAATATGTGAGGGGGTGTATCCCCATGAGTTGTCCCTCATGCTACTCGGACAACTACTTACAACTCTCTCCACCTCGATACAATATTCACAATAGTACAACATTGATGCAATATTAATAATAATAATCCAATAATATAATATAATTTTGGATACAGGACTTTAACTTGTTACTTCTTTTTACAATGTTGTATTATTATACTTTTACTTAAGTAAAGAATCTGAGTACGTCTTCCACCAGCGTTAGTCTTAAATAATCATTGCAAAAACAAAGAAACTCACTGCCTTATTCAATCATATTTCCCTAGCATGCTGTCACTTTCAGAATTGAGACAAAAACTTGTCTCAGCCTTTTTTGGCTTTCTGTCTGGCTTTCTCATAATCGGTTATAGAAGAAGAAAAATATGCACAGTTTCAGGGTTGTTTTGATTGGCACTATGTTGAGCTGATTTTTTTTATCATGTTTTAGAAATGAAAAATCCTTCATGCACTTTTAGATACTCTAAGATAGAGCAAGATAAATTTTAAAAGCTGTTACCTAGTTTTGCAAATGGTCACAATAGGTCATACAACTATACATACATTCAGAACATATTTCTATCATTGATGAACTACAGTAAATGGCTGTTTGTGGACCCCTTGACTGTGTACCCTAACAACTGCTCTGTAGTTTGGCACAAATACCACTCGCCATATATGATCAGGGGCCTCTGTTTTGAGTCAAACACACAGGGACCCTGTTTTGTACATACCATACTCCACCTCTGTACCCTGACACAAATTCATGCACCTATTGCCCAATCAGGTGGGAACATGTCCATATCTAATTTAAGTTATGGTAGGGGTACAAGTTGTGCTTGCAAGAAATGGCACTGGCACTACTTCAAAAGGGTACTGCTGCAGTGAGTGTACCTCAAATGTAACAGGAAAATTTTCTAAATGACTTACGTGTTTTGTAGAGTGAGCGCTCTTTGTATGTTTCCCACTCAGCTCCTGGTTTCTCATTTTAGAGAAGTAGAGCTCACTTTATGTAATTGGGGAATTTATATGGAGGCCAATAGCGGGCATCCTTTCCAGCCACCCACATACTGCTTACCACTTCCACCTCTCCCTGTCCCAAGAAATCCACGACATAGAAAAAGGGTGAGTTCATCTTATGTAATAAAGAAATGATAAGGCATTGTTAATTAGAATGATTATTTAATGTACATTATTTAAAAAGATGAACATTTAAAAGTAGAATAACTTCTGATAAATAAGTAGCTTGAATTTTAAACCAGCTTAGATTGGCATCTTGTGTGGATAGATGAGTCAAGTCATTGAGATTTATGTGAGTAGATGATTTGTTAAAGGCCCAGTGTATAGGATTTAGGGGGATCTATTGGCAGAAATGGAATCTAATATTCATAATTATGTTTTCATTAATGTATAATCAACTGAAAATAAGAATCATTGTGTTTTTGTTACCTTAGAATGAGCCCTTTATATCTACAGAGGGAGTGGGTCCTCTTCCACAGAGTCTGCCATGTTGCACCGCCATGTTTCTACTGTAGCTCAGAACAGACAAACCAAACACTGGCTCTAAAAAGGGCCTTTTGCAGTTTTTTTTTTGCATTTTTAGCTGCCACCGTAGGTTCTCTTATACGATTGGAAGGGGAGGGTGAGGCGAGGGTATTCAGTTGGTTGCAAACTGCAACCTCACCGCTAGGTGCCACCAGATCCTACACACTGGTCCTTTAAGTCAAAATAGGGGAGGTCAGTCAGGATTTAGCTGAGTGAAGTGTACATGTTTTTAAAACAAAATAATGTAGAATTTATTCATTTAAATATTTATTGCATATTTATATACACTCTGTGTACGTTGTAGTCATTTCTGTTTCTCAGCCTATTTAATAATTTTATCTTGTTATTTATTTATTTGCACAAAATCAGTTGAGGTCCAACATAGTACAACTGAAAACTGAATCACGTAAGTAGCTACTGTTGAACAAAACAAAAGAAGCAAAATGCTGCTTAAACACTGAACTTTGTGTGTAAAAGTGGTCGAGTGAAGCTGTTCTGGTTAGCAGATGATTGTACTGCAACTTCCTGAAGAAGGGATCAAAAACAGGCAGGCACAAGCCACATATAATATTTAAACGCAGATTCTGATACAAATGCTGCAGTGGGTTTGCTACCCATCCCAATCCAAGCTGGAGCATAACATATTTCATCTCGACATCAGAAAGCTTGTATACTTTGGCCTCTGCACCAAGCTCACAAGTTAATGCCAATGTCTTATGAATTAATTGGTTCTGCTTCTCGAAAACATTTGTTATTTGCTGGAGAACGTATTATGACTTTCTGATCAAGGTTTTTTTTATTTGTTTTCAAATTGTACAGAAAGAGCAAAGGTATACAAAACTGAACTCCCCCATCCCCCAAACACCAGACATAGCATAAGGATACTATACATGATCAGATGTCCGTAAACAAAGAAAACAATAATAAAACAATATGAAGTAAATATAAATAATATTCCCCACCCCCTTTCTTTCACAATGCCATATTGCCTGCTTTCATTTCTTCAACAAAAGTTAAGAAAGGTTGCCAGATTTTATAAAATGCCCCAGTAGACCCTCTAACTGTATACCTAATTTTCTCCAGCTTCAGATGGTACATGACTTCCCTTAACCAGTGGCTGAATGTTGGTGGAATAGGGTCTTTCCATTTAATCAGTATCAGTCTCCTAGCCAGAAGGAAACAGAAGGCCAATATTTTAATTTTCCTTTTACTAAAACTAATGTTTTCCAGGGCCACACCAAACAATGCAATAAATGGGGATGGCTCTACTACCTCTCCAAATAGCCCAGAGAAGGTCTCAAAGATATTGATCCAGAACATGTAAAGTCTTGGACATGTCCAAAATATATGCAGCAGAGTTGCGGGAGCCTGCCTGCATCTATTACATGTGGGATCTATGTCAGCTTTAACCTTAGAAAGTCTGACTTTAGACCAATGTAAACAGTGTACAATTTTAAATTGTATTACAGCATGTCTGAGGCAAATGGATGATGAGAAAATACCCTGTATTATTTTGTGCCAGACTTCCACTGAAATTAGTTCACCTAAATCTGTCTCCCAATTATTTTGAGTAGATCTAAAGGAGTTAAATCATACATGCTGAGTAATTCATAGATCCTGCTTATAGCCTGTTTTTGGACTGATTTACATTCAAAAATTGAGTCTAATAAAGAAATAGGAGGGCATGATGGAAAATAATTAGAATTCAATGCTACAAAGTTCCGAAGTTGCAAATACCTATAAAAATGTGATTTGGGAGTATTATGACTTTCTGACCTTTCTGTTAAAGTGGCCCAGGAAGTTTTCAAAAGGAAATGCAGACACATGATCTAATGGACCAAACCTTCTCACATCATCTGCCAGATGACACAGACAGTGAACATTGTACAACATCTCCTCAACCCCATACAAGGTCCTGAACTGTTCAAGGAAGTACCATATCAGATTATCTGCATAATCGCAGTAATGGGCACACAGGGTAGGAGAAAGCATCAAATAGATGCTGATAGACAGTGTAAGGAAGTTAACATAAAGTGGAGTTGGGAGGACTCCTTTCAGTACCACTGGACCAGTGTACAGAAGAAATTGCCTAAACTCGGTAGCTTTCCAGCGGTATAATTCTGAGACAGATCTCGGCCTTCGTGCTGAGGTAAGTACTGTGACATCCCTAAAAGTTTTTCTGAGATGGAACTGATCTTAAGGGAGCCCAGTCTGTATTTTAGGTCCCCTTTGATCCAAAATGTGAATAGCTACCTTGTAACACCAAGGCAAACAACATGCATATAGTCTAGCGCAAATTGTGTGACCATGCCCAAACATAATGTGCTGAGGTTTGAGTGAGCCTTGTTCCAGAATGGAAACCTCCTCAACAAAGTCATGCAGGTATTGATTGGGATTGCGTGGTTTGCTGTTTCCACAAAAGACACGTATCACAAATGGATCCCTTTCAAAAGGGAATTTACCCAAAATTGGCCAAGGTTGCTTTAGAGAACTTTTGAACAATGGCAGTCCATCTATGTTCAGCTCCAATATGACTGTATCAGTTTGTGACAGCAGTCCTCCTTTGTTTTGGAGCAAATGTTCCAGTATGCCAAAATGGACATACTCCCCACCATCAATTGTTTTGACCTCATGTGAATGTGAAGTTTTCATTAAAATTCTTGAACATTTTTGGAAGTGTGGGGATGTGTTTATTTAACATTTTAAGTAGGCTATCAGCTGCTTTTTGTGCCACTCCAGACTGTACCACCCACTGACGCAGTTCTTCGGGCAAGTCATCAAAGTTGCAATTGTCATGAGTGTCACTGAAAAAATCTTCCTCATTGAAGTTGCTAAGACAGTCACTGAATCTGTCATAGCCATCGTCATCGTTGTCGATGTCACTGCCATTGTCTATGTCATTGTCATCGTTGTCTTCAGTTACTGAGATGGTATCACAAGTCATGTCTTCATCATGTGTTTCTTCATAATTTGCCCAACAAGTTTCACTAGGACTGGCGACACTGGGGTCAATGTTGCTTTATTGTGGAGTTTGGAGCTCATGAAGAATATTCTGGACATGCCTCCATTTGGTAACTGAACTTACACCTCCAAATTATGCCATGTTTTCTACAAGAATTGAAGCAAAAAACTAGAAAGCATAAAGCCAATTTTTGCAGAAACTCAAAATCCCAAAGACCCAGGAGGAGAAAAAATAAAATATAAAGGAGAAACATGTCAAAACATTACCCCTAGGGTGCAAAAAAGTTCACACAACTGCCACATGACCTCAGCTGGTATATGCCTATGACCTGGGCTTGGTTCCCTTCCCCAAACTTAGGAGGCCGGAGACACAACCCTTTCCTCACCTTCTACACCATGTGAAAGGGAATCATGATGTGCAGGGCCTCTGGTAGGCAATGAGGTCTCTCTAAATGAAGTTCACCACTTTCCATAGTGGGTAAGCCTGACTTCTTAGCTGTTTCTATGCACACCAACTGAGTTGCAGTGCCATCTATTGCCAGCAGGCTATTAAGGCGTGACACTGCTTCTTAACCTGCCACACTCTGGGTCAGATTCTGCCAGCTAACTCTACTACCTCTTAGTCTTGGAAGATTGGTCTTGTTTCTTCCCATGGGCCAAGTATGCACAAAACTCACTGAGACATGTGACCACCCAGCTCACTCCCTTCCAATGTGTCCTTGTGCATTAGCCACCATTGTTCGCATGGATCATGAACCCCACAGATTCTCCGACAGTGGAAGAGATGTTCAGGTGGTGCAAACAAGTGTGGGAGAACGTACATCAACATCTTGAACAAGTGGCCCAAAGTAACAATGAGGATGATGTGCCCCAGTGTCAGTCAGTGGATGGAGTTTGGCTGTCCACCAGAGATCTCAAGGGCCATACAAGATCCTCTGATGCATCAATAAGGTAACTTGTAATCTACCACATCACTGACGCTTAGCCCCCTCCTTTCATGTATCACACCTCAAGCCCATCATTTCTGGTCCCCTGGCTAAGGTAGTTCTCCCCCAGCATCACCCCCAGCTCCCTAGAAATTGAAGCCCAACCCACCTACAGAGTCAAAGAAATCCAGTGGTCATACTTTTTCATGTCCTCAGATGTTTTTTTTTTTTGCAATATAACATTTTTCACTTGGTATTTTTCACAGCACCCTGTTTCTGTGAACTGGAGCAACAGTGCCAAATATGAAAGCATATTTCTTTTGGTTGTACAGAAATATTGTAGAAATGTGGTTTTATTTTGGAGCTCAGTAAGGCAGTGTTTCAGCCAGGTTAAAACCCAACAGTGCATCTCTCATTCATACCATGTTAATGAACTTGTTCTCTGAGCAGGGTTGCAATGTTCCACATATAATGTCAGTGTATTACAGATATATTACAAATTAGACATGCACACCACTGTTAGATACTTTCCCCTGAAAAGATGGAAAGAACAAAGAAAAATATGTATACCTTTTCCCATGGCCAAACATTTTTGGCTAGCTTCATGACTTTTGTGAAATATTTGAGTTGTACTTGATGTGGGAATTTTGCAGATACCTGGCAACCCTCAACACCAGTTACACCAGTTATAAACTAATACTCAGCCTTTGTACATATATATATATATATATATATATATATATATATATATATATATATATATATATATATATATATTAGTGTGTATATACAGTCAGGTCCAGAAGTATTTGGACAATGACAGAGATTTTGTGATTTTGCCTTTATACACCACCACAATGGATTTGAAATAAAACAATCAAGATGTGATCGAAATGTCCCATCATTCTGGTACAAGTTAATCTTGGTTTCATCAGTCCAAAGAATCTTATTCCAGAACATGGGTGGCTTTTTTATATGTCTTCTGGCAAAGTCTAATCTGGCTTTCCTGTTCTTGAATATTACCAGTGGTTTGCACCTTGTTGTAAACCGTCTGTATTTACATTCATGAAGGCGTCTCTTGATTGTAGATTTTGACAATGATACGCCTACCTTCTCCAGAGTATTCTTGACTTCTGTTGATGTTGTGAAGGGGTTTTTCTTCATCAAGGAAAGGATTCTGCGATCATCCACTTTAGCTGTCTTCCGTGATCTTCCAGGCCTTTCGATGTTGTTGAGCTCACCAGTGCTTTCTTTCTTTTTAAGAACATACCCGACTGTTGATTTGGCCACACCTAAGGTTTTTGCTATCTCTCTTATAGATTTATGTTGTTTTTTCAGCCTAATGATGGCCTCCTTCACTTGCATTGAGATCTCCTTGGACTTCATATTGGTAGCTCCAGTCGAACAGCTGCCAAATGCCAACTCAATACCTGATATCAACTCCAGACCTTTTATCTGCTTCATTTGTCTTG
>CM040480.1:10405014-10426394 GCA_022758105.1 Pangasianodon gigas
ACATAGCCAATGCTAAGGGAAGAATTGATTATCTTTAAAAGAGGTTTGATTGTTTCAGGAATTATCTGTTTGAGGAAACAAGTAGGTAAAGGATCTAGTATACAGGTTGATGATTTTGATGATGAAATTAGTGAAATTAGTTCAGTCTCTTCAAGGGGAGTAAAACGTTGTAATTGTTGATCTAATATTATTATATTATTATCTACAGGGTTAGTTATAAAACTGTCCGGTTTTAAATTAATAGTCTGAATTTCTTGCCTGATATTTTAAATTTTACCATTGAAAAAATTCATGAAGTCATCACTGCTATATATGTGTGCGTGTTTCTGTTGTGGTCTTATTCCTAGTTAATTTTGCTACAGTATTAAATAAGAATCTAGGATTATTTCTGTTATCTTCAATTAGGGTGGAGAGATACATTGATCTAGCAGCACTAAGAGCTTTCCTATAGCTCAAAAGGCTCTCCTTCCATGCTATTTGAAATACTACCGATTTAGTTTGACGCCATTTACGTTCTAGACAGAAGAGTGCACTGAAGCAATACAAAGTAGGAATAAGGCTTTCAAATTGTTAAAAAGAACACTTTGCTGTCAGAATTTAATTTATTATAAAAGGAAACAGGCAATTGTAAGGAATATAATAAAGAAGACTAAAAAAGAATATTGGAAAAAGTATTGTGACTCATTAGGCAGAGAAACACCATTAGAAAAAGTTTGGAGCATGATTAAAAGAATGTCTGGAAATAGAAAAGAATATGGATATCCTATAATGAAAGATGGTACAAATATGACTGTAGACAATAAAAATAAAGCAGAATTATTGGTGCGAACGTTTGTTAAAGTACACAGTATAAATAATTTGAGTATTGAAAGAAAAAGGGAGAGAAAAAACAAAAAGAAAATACACAGAGGAACTGCAAGATGAAAAGGAATATGGAAATACAATGAATGTGATGTTTTCAATTACTGAAATGGAAAATGCATTAAGGAAATCTGGGAAAACAGCTCCAGGCAAAGACCAAATAAGTTATTGCATGCTTAAAAATCTTAGTGAGAAAGGTAAAGAAATATTACTAATGATGTACAATAAAATATGGGAAAAAGGGGTTTTGCCCTCACAATGGAAAGAGTCTGTGATAATTCCTATAGCTTTAATAATAACTGTGATAATAACGATAGCTTTAACATCCCATATAGGGAAAAACTATGGAAAAAATGATTAATGAAAGGCTAGTTTATTATTTGGAGACTAAAGGTATATTAAAATGTTATCAGAGTGGATTTAGGAAAGGAAGAACTACGATAGACCCAGCTCTATGTTTAGAACACGAAATCAGAAAAGCCCAAGTTAGTGTGGTAGCAATATTTTTTGACGTAGAAAAAGCATATGATATGCTCTGGAAAGAAGGTTTATTAATAAGATTACATCAGGTAGGAATAAAAGGAAAAATGTATAAATGGATAAGAAACTTCTTAACTGATAGGAAGATCTCAGTAAGAATAGGGAATAACATTAGTGGCAATTAACCAGTAGAGAATGGAACACCTCAAGGAAGTATAATAAGTCCAGTATTGTTTTCAATAATGATAAATGAAGTATTTAGCAATATAGAAAAATCTGTCGGGATTGCTTTATTTGCTGATGATGGAGTTATGTGGAAAAGGGGTAGAAATATAGAATATATAGTCAAAAAATTACAAGGAGCTATAGGGAAGGTAGAGGAATGGGCACTGGAGTGGGGTATTAGGTTTTCAGTAGCAAAAACAAAAGTTGTGTTCTTTACAAAAAAGGAAAACTGATAATCAAGTCAACCTTAAATTATATGGGAAAAACTTAGAAAATGTAAATAACTTCAAGTATTTAGGAATCTGGTTTGATAAGAAACTCACTTGGTCAGTACATATAGGGAAAATGGTAGAAAAATGTAAAAAGGTAATGAATATTATTAGATGTTTGAGAGGCAGAGAGTGGGGAGCAAATAAATCAACTCTGAAAATCATTTATATAGGTTTAATCAGATCAACTATGGACTGATCAACATTCGATTATGGCAGTATCATATACGAATCAGCATCGGAAACATTGTTGAAAAAACTGGACTGTATTCAATATCAAGTGTTGAGACTGTGCTGTGGTGCTATTAAAACAACTCCAATTCCAGCTCTACAAGTGGAGATGGGTGAAATGCCTCTAAAGTTGAGAAAAACGCAACTAGCATTAACATACTGGGCCAGCTTAGAGGGCCATGATCAAAATCGTCCCACTCTGACAGTGTTAAAACCATGTCAGGAGAAAGAAAAGGGAAGCTTAAGAAGTTTTGGTTGGACAATAGAGAATAAAATAAATAATTACAGGCTTGGTGACAAAGAATTAAGTCCAACAGTGCCATTCTCTAGTGTCCCTCCATGGATCCTGGAGGAAGTAAGGGCTGACATGACCCTATTAGAAAAAAGAAAAGAACACTATAATGATAAAGATGAAGTAAATAAATATATAGAGATGAATTACTCTGAATATATGAAAGTATTTACAGATGCATCTAAAACAGAAAATGGCAGAGTAGGCATAGCATTTATTATTCCAGAGATAAACATAGTTTCAAACAAGAGAGTAAATGATAACTTATCAGTCTATACAGGTGAACTGTTAGCTATTCTAATTGCTCTGATCTGGGTAGAACAAGTCAAACCATCAAAAGTTCTATTGTGCTCTGATTCCAGTAGTTCATTTGTTAGTGTCAAAAATATGCAGTCTGACTCGAGACAGGACATAGTGATTGATATTATTAATACAGTGTTTAGGTGCAAACATGCAGGTATAACAATCAATTTCTTATGGATTTCGGCACATATAGGAGTGGAAGGCAATGAACTAGCGGACAAATATGCAAAAAGTGCAGTTAAGCATGAAGAAATAGAACTAACAGTAAAATATAGCAAATCTGAGGTTAAAAGTATAATCAAATCAGGAGTCAAAAGGAAATGGCAAGAGGAATGGGATGCAGAAAGTAAGGGTCGAAACTACTATATCATCCAAAGGAAAGTAGGTGAAACAAGAAATAGGAGGGAGGAGGATATGATTTCTAGAATGTGACTAATGTGAAGCATCAGAAACTGTAGAGCATGTGTTTGTACATTGTCCCAAATATAGGGAGGACAGAGAGAGACTTAAGAATTGTATTAAAACAAATAAAATGGTACTCAATATAAAAGAAATCCTAAGAAGGAGTTCTGGAGATGTAGTTTACAAAGCGATTTTCCAGTTTTTAGAAAGTACTGAACTTTCTAGAAGGATTTAGTAGGAGTTAGTAGTAGGTAGCCATCCTGATCCTTGCTCCACTCCAGAAGGTGGCGGTAATGCACCTATAAGTTGTTTGCCAACCGCCAATAAACAACAGAAGAGGAAGAAGAAGGAACATTGTCCAGCAGACAATACTGCTAAATACTAGCTTTAGCAACAAGCTAGCCGGCTAATGTAGCATGATAACTCTAACGTTGATTGTTCAGTTTTCAAAACAGCTATTAGTATGGTTATTGTTATAGATTTAACCAAGTACTGTGTCTGTATATTAATTGATCTAAAGCCAATACTGTTATAAACTAATTTAAAAGTAGAGAAGGGGTGCGTTACACTGTTCATGGCCATATTAAATTGATATTATGGAAGAATTTTTCTGTTGTCTTTATCAATATGTTTGTCAATCAGTATTTGAAATCAGTATTATGTCAATCAGTATCTATGCAACAGTATTGTGATCTTTTATACACTACACTGTATCATCTCTATGCATGTGATTTTACAAGGATATTTCTGTGAAAACAAACTGGTGTAAACTGGTGTAACCTTGCAGGTGGTGTTTTTTAAGATAAAGGCTAGTGTCTGAAGGCTAATGTTGTTTTTAAAAAATAAACTGACTGACCCCTCGCCACGGTTAAAGTTAAGGTAAAGGGAAAGTGAAATAATTATGGCGAGAGACAGGTGTGTGATTAAAAGAAAAAAGAGAAAACTCCATCCAATGAGATCATTGTTTTAGAATTGTATAAAAGCATGAGCCACGACTACGTAAATCAGATGCTCTGCAGACCATCTCAGCTTTGTTGTTTGACTCAATAAAGTCTATTGATTTTTGGCATCCAGAACCCCTTGTCTTTAGAAGTCTTTTTTCTTATTTTGAATTGAAGAAGTTTTTGCCATGACAATATCACTCCATAAACAGTGAGGAAAACTGGTAGTTGAGAAGACTTCCCCAAGTTGACAGTTTGAAATTTCATGTTGAGGGGGTGTTTTATTTGTTGTGGACAGGGAAATACAAGTTGCACCCTGCAGCTTACAACTTTGCAGTTGCAACATCAGACTTTGAGAAGTGTCTATACTGAAAAAGTTTACATGGACAATTTATTATTAATTGCTGAATGTAACATCTATTTTCCTGGAAGAGAATGTGCGGTTTGTTCAATTAAAACAATCGATTTTTATGTAAATATAATATACAAAACAATTAACATCTCGGTTTTATCGTTTATAAGTAGATAAAATAGATAATGTGTTAACAGTGAAATGTCTTTGATGTAGTATGAATATGTTTATATTTTTCTATCACTATCTTTTTTCATGAAACCCATGAGTAGTTATAATAATTAAAGAGAGGCCCACAAAAGATTATACTAATCCTTATAATAAATAAATGATTTGTGTCAGCTTATAGTTTTCCTGTAAAGAACTTACATGACATCACCGATCCAAACTTGATGGAAAGAAGTGAAGGTGTATGTATTTTTGATTTTCACTTTTGTAGTTATGTTTATAAAGCATGCGTTTGTTTGTAGTACATGAGACTAACTCTACATAAGTGTTCAAATGTTTCTATTTTTCAGTTTCTTGATATGAAGAATTTACATTTTTTTATTAGTATAATTTTTCCCTGTGCACTATTGTTTTAGCTTCTCATTACAAATATTTTATGGTAAATATTTCGTAAATGTTTAAACTTGCCATAGACATGGTGCAGAGGAAAAAGACTATGTTTATATACACATTAAGGAAGGAAGGAAAACCACTCAATCAAAAAAGAAAGTTGGTAATTACTTAACAATTTCCCAGGGCAGACTACTAAGGCAACCTGCAGCCAAATTGTACAATTTATCCAACACTGGTTATTTAATAAATTATTTTCTTGACAATAGTGTAGCACAGCATAGAAGGAACATTATTTCTTTGGCATGTTGTTTGCCTACATATATATACCATAAGTAACATTTTGCCCACACATTTAACATTACGATTATACTGAATATTTAAAAACCCATAGTAACATTTAAAAATATTTCAAAAAGTACTCTGGTCACAGTGCGTTCCAATCAACTGGTGTCTTTCCAGATGCCCTAAGTAAGATGTTAGTCTTTGAGAAGTGTCTGCATCCAAAAAACCCCATGTGAGCAGAGTATGGTGAGGGATGGCTTGTCTCAAGGACATGATGCTGCGACTGTAAATAAGAGAAATATTATTAGCCACAGTTGAACAGCAAAGGGTCTTATTCAGAGTTGCGTGCATAGTGAGCATATTCAGACCTCAGATGTAACGGACAGCTATGTGTGCGGGGCGGAGTTTTCCTAAAACAGCGACGTGTCTCAGTTACGCACAATTCTACGCAGCTCCGCTGGTGACATGCCTGCTTAAAAAAAAAATGCATGGCCACAGCGTATAAATGCGTGGTACCAAGATCCTAATGTGCAGCCATGGCTTAGTAATGCGTGGGGACGAGATCATTAAGTCGTGGCCACTACTTATTAACGTGAGAGAACGAAAAAATTAATTCGTGTCCACGACTTAGTAACGTGAGGGAATGAGAAAATTAAGCGTGGCCGCACATTAATAAGGTGTGATCATTGACTCCCCTTCCCCAGCTGGTGTGTGCGTATATACCGGGTTTTACGGTAACCACCATACGCTTGGGGAGAGTGTGTGCTACCGCTCGTCTCATGTCTTATGTAGATACTATAAAAGTTTACATGCCCAGTTTATTATTAATTACTGAACGTAACATCTTATCTCCCTGGAATAGAATGTGTGGTTTTCGTACATTTGTTCAACTGATTTTTATATAAATATAATATACAAACCAATTAACCTCTCAGTTCTATCTTTTATAACTAAATAAAATAGACGATGTACATGGAACCAACCCAGCCACTGAGAGTATACTCTCAGTGGCCGGTACTAATCCCGGATAAAATGGGAGGGTCCAAAAGGGACCAATGATCCGCTGTGGCGACCCCTAATGGGAGCAGCCGAAACAACAACAACATGCAAGGAAAATATAGTTTTGATTAAAGATATTTTACAGTTTTAAGGCTGATAAAAAGCTACGTTTCAATAAAATTTGTATGACTTCATATTAAAGAACAACAGAGAGAGTTAACATTAGTACTAGTGAGTCTGTTTTATCTAGTTATTGTAAATGATAGAACTGAGGTGTTCATTTAGTATATTATATTCACATAAAAACGATAGTTTTATTTAAAAATGTTACAGGAAAAAAATGTTCTGTTCAGTAATTAATAGCAAATTTAACTTTTCTAGTCTCTGAATCTTAACCAAAAGATGAGTGGCAGCTCATTTCCTCCAAGCGTGTGGTGGTTTCCGTAATATACGCGGTAGTTCATTTCCTCCAAGTGAGTGGTGGTTTGCGCAAAACCCGTAATGATCACACCTTATTAATAGGTGGCTGCACTTTATTTTCTTGCTCCCTCGCATTACTAAGTTGGTGCCATCTTCTCATTCGTACATAATTTTATTAGTCTTTTTATTACACTTTCTTTTACATTTGAAAGAAAAAAGTGATCTGCTTCTTCAGTCCGCATTTTCTAACCCTGATTTTTTTTTTTTTTTGGGTTTAAAGGTAAGCACTTGTTTTTTAAAGGAGCGGTTTGTATAATATTAAAAAACCTTGGATGCTTCTAAAATGTGGCAGCCTCAGAGGTGTGAACTCCATGCAGATCATTTGCACATATTAATGGGGCACCCAGAAAATTGATTTAAGCATGCATCAGCATTCTCAGTATAAGTAACCTTCCCCACATAAATATTGGTGTAACTCTTGGACTTAAGTCACCAACTCAGAATGTGGCCCAAAGTGACTAGATGGCAACTGAATTTTATGAAATGATCAGTCCATTACTGGGGATGAGAAGCCTAAAAAAATAGATTTTTTTTTTTTTTTTTTAAGAGTAACATAATGTCACTTAAATTGTGAATTCTAGATAACACTTGGTGGACTCTACATCAAGAGTGAATGAAAATTGAATTGTAGAAGTTAGTAAAACATGGATACCATTTTATCTGGTTTTATCTGGTTCTGTATACTTACTCTATCAATGAATTTGCCTTTCCTCTGAGCATATGATCCCCACAGAAGGAAGACCAGGCCTTTTAAATTCCTACTTAGGCTCTGAACCACAGAATCAGTAAACTCCTCCCATCCCCAACCCTGGTGGGATGTCGGCTCTCTGCTTCTCACAGTCAGGACGGAGTTCAGAAGCAGAACACCTAGCAGCAGGAGAAAAATGACTTTCAGAGAGTTGTAACATCTTTTACATTGAGGTTTAGGAAAGGCTTTGAGGTTTTTAGTTAGCACTGGAAAATGGCATATTTTAAGTCTTCTGATTTGTACTACTATTACACCCCCCCGCCCCAAAAAAAGTTTGAACAATAGCATGAACAGTACAAGCTTTTATAATAGTCCAATTAAATACTTTAGCACTTTATTACACAATTTTCACTCACACTAATGGTGGTATGCTAATTTAGAGGAGAAGTATTTATGTTTGCATTATCTTGTGACAGATGTAAATGACAGAATGTAATGTCATTAACCTTGTTTAGCCCATCCTGTCAGGTCCCCATGGCCAGGGTGTTGAAAGTCCTTGATATCTATTGCAAGTTCAGTGAATATATTTTCCAAGCTGAAACAAATGGATAGTAAACAGTGAATACGTATTTGAGCTATATCCAGTTGGTTAATACATTAACAAGAAAATTATGGAAAGGACAAAATGCTGTTTTTCACAAAATGTTGTGAAAAGTTAGACTTCAAGGGATGAAAGAATGTACTCTAAATGAACTTATCTCCAAAAAAAAATTATTGACCGTCAATGAATCATTGGCTATTTTGTGTGTAAAATGTGTACCTTGGAGGTGGTGGTGAAGGCTTCGGTACACTGAAGCACAGACCATGAGCCTGACCTTTTCTGGGATACGGGTCTTGGCCAAGGATGACCACTTTCACCTGAATACAAGGGCAAAACAATTTACCAACCTAATGAACTCATATGCAACTTTTATATATATATATATATATATATATATATATATATATATATATATATATATATATATCATTTATTTAAAAACTTACAGCCTCAAATGCACACACATTTGTCCAAAAGAAGACTTGCTCTTTGCTTGGATAGACAGTGAAATGTTTCCTCTCCTCAGCAACAAAAGACATCAGCTAAAGAAGAGAAGCCACTACATATAAGAACTCTGACACTGTGACTCATAACAGTACAATGGCTCATGGCTTTGAATGTGAAGTGTCTGTTGAGTGTGTGCTGTCATATACCTCAGTGAAGTAAGGTTTGGTGAATTCAGTCCCGATGTGGTTGCGCCAGCTCTCTCCAATGGGCATGGGATCATTGCGAGCAGCAAGCCTCCTCATAGCTTCACATCTCTTCTGCTCTATTCGCTTCAGCTGCTCAACAGTTAGCTGTGGGCCACTGCTACAATTTTTTTCTTTTGATACAGAGTGTTATTCCACAAAGAAAAAACATCAAATATATCAAAGACATTGATTTAAGGTAAATCACCATTCTCTATAATGTCCAGTGCAGCTTAACTTAATCTATGTCCATATTTATTTCCATACCTTGTGACATTAGTTCCATAAGGAGTGTTATATTTGCTGCTGGAAATTTTTCTGCACTCTGCATGAGTCATGCAAATATATATGCTCTGCAAGTCACAGAATCGAAAGTGAAACTTCAAGCCAACCCTGAAATAGCAGTAAGGTTTAAACCATAGCTGCATCTGTCACCCTCTTACCTGCTTTGTGTATGTTAAAGAGTGGGATACAAATTACCAGCATTAACGTGCAAGAATTAGGATTAGCTTGCAAGTGTTCCTATGTCACCTGAACAAATTAGACATTTTGCTTTCTGTCCAGAGTGTATATACTGAGTTTACTGAAGTATATATTCTGGCTTTTAATTCTGTTTCCACACAATTTTATGATGCATCAAAAAGTACACTCTCAGATCTGCATCTACAACACTTTCTCTGTAGAAACTGCCATCAGTTTCATGTGAGGGTGTATATTGATATTAAAAATAATTTGTCAGAATTTGTTAGTAAGTTTACTGACTGACCAAGTTATAGGAGAGCATCTTTGTGCTTATTAAAACATATTATATCTTATTCACTTTCCTGTTTTCCTCAGAGACCACAAAACCTTTGAAGTGTTACAGCACATGCTGCTGCTTCCTGTTTTTAAAGCAAAAACTACAGTATATACAAAACATCTACACACCACTGCTAAAATTGCAAGTTTTTGTGATGTAAAACAATGAAACCAAGATAAATCATTTAAGACTATTTTTCTACCTTTAATGTACTATACAGTCCCCTCTGAAAGTATTGGAATGGAAAGGCCAGTTCTTTTGTTTTTGCTATAGGCTGAAGACATTTGGGTTTGAGATCAAAAGATGAAGATGAGACGATAGATCAGAATTTCAGCTTTCATTTCCTGATATTTATATCTAGATGTGTTAAACAACTTAAAACATGGCACCTTTGGTGGCATATCACCCAATTTGTAGGTGAGCAAAAGTATAGGAACAGATAGACTTAAAGTAAATTAATGTAAATTATATGAATATTTGGTGGTATATCCCTTGCTTGCAATAACTGCATGAAGCTGGTGACCCACTGACATCACCAAACTGTTGCATTCTTCTTTTGTGATGCTTTTCCAGGCTTGTACCACAGTTTCTTTCAGTTTGTTTTGTTTGTTTTGGGGGTTTCTCCTTTCAGGAGGTGAAATGTTTGCACAATTGGGTTAAGGTCTGGTGATTAACTTAGCCAGTCTAAAACCTTCCACTTTTTGGGGAGAGAAAGTCATCCACTAGCATCTGTGCCCCTGGCCTGTGGACCACAGTGAACTTAAACAGCTGTAATGCCAGATACCAATGAGTGATCCACGTGTTGGCATCCTTCATGCGGTGGAGCAACTGCAGGAGGGCATGGTCTGAACAGAGTGTGAGTAGGTGCCCCAGTAAGTAATATTGGAATGTGAAGACTGCCTATTTGATGGCCAGAGACTCCTTCTCCTGCTGTATTTCGACTCCTGCACTGAGAGCTTCCTGTTGATGTACCCCCCCCTCCACCACCTGGGACAGAATGGCCCCAGCCCTCTGTCCAACACGTTGAGCTGCAGCACAAAAGGTATAAAAGTTAGGGGAGTGATGCACAGAAAGCCACTTTAACACTCACAAAGGCCTGCTGGCACTGCTTCAACCACTGGACTGAATCTGGTGCCCCCTTTTTAGCGAGATAAGACAGTGGGCTGGTGAGGTCCGAATAATTAGGTACAAACCTGCAATAATATTCTCACCAGACCCAGAAACTGTCTCACCTTCTTTTTGGTCTTTGGTCTCGGACAGGCAGCAGTCTTATTAATTTGTGGCCAAGCATTGGTTTGTGAATGGAGGGTGGAGTTGGGGGAATGAGTGGTTTGAAAGTGCATGCACCTGGGGGGGAATTGTACTAATGACTGTTCTGTGTTAGAAGTAAGGAGTGGGAGGAGATAAAAGGAGGAAATGACACAAACGTGGGGAGAGAGCTGAGCTGCATGGAATGGTGTGTGTGTGTTGTTTTTGTTGAAGGAATAACACTGAAAAGCGAATGATACACTCTGGTTTGGACACGCTGGTCCCAACTCATTTCTCTTGCCACTGCCATCACCAAAGCAACAGGGACGCTTCCATCCATTATTTTAGGTGGTTAAGGCAGTATATCTGCCGTGCATTTCCCCGTCTGTGTGCACAACCTCATAGTCAACTTCTCCCTGTTGCCATGTGACCTCAAAGGACCCTTGCCACTTGGTGAGTAATTTCAAGCTAGAGGTGGGAAGCAATGCAAGGACTTTTTCTTCTGGTACAAATTGTCTCAGGAAGGAGTGCCTCTCTGTCTCTCCAAATTCTTCTGTGATAAGTGGCCCAGTGTGTGGAGTTTTGGTTGCAGGTCTAGAATGTACTGCACATCATTTTTACTGGGTGTGGGACCATCCTCCCAGTTTTCTTTAATGACATTCAGCATGCCCTGGGGCTTCCACCAGTATAATAATTCAAATGGGGAAAACCCCGTGGAGGCATGGGGAACCTCCCGGACTGCAAATAATAGGGCTTCCAACCATTTATCCCAATTCTGGCTATCATTGCGTATGAACTTATAAATCATGTTCTTAATTAAAATATAACACTAACCCATCAGTTTGCTTTAATCCCCAATAATTCATACACTTTGCATAGTGTACATGACATAAGTGATGTGCCTTGATCAGTTAGGATCTCTTTTGGGATCCCAGCTCAGGAGACTCAAAACAGTGCTCTGCTATGTACTTTGCAGAGATTGTCCTCAGAGGCACTGCTTCAGGATATCCCATTGAATAGTCTACAGAACATTTTACCTGTCAATCACCACCACCTGCTTGAATGCATGCTTTAATATATCATCATATGAATGCTCCAAAGGGAAATCCGCTAGAGGCTCAAGGAGAAGAGGCAGGTCCACCTCCTTGGATGGACCTGCCATCGTGCCGCTTGCCCCTGCCTGGTCATGGTCACTTGACGTACCTGGAAGTGCTTCGCCAGCCAAGGTAGCAAAGACCTCACAGCATGCTAAAGTCCGGGACCCACCCAGTCCTAAATCTGCCACTAATTCCCTAAACCCCAGCCAATTCGTGCCCAAATTTACTGGGTGGGGGAGATGGGGACTAACCATCACCTTTAGACTATGCTTTTGTCCCTCATAAGTGATGACGACAGGCACCATAAGATACGTGTGCACATCCCTGTGAATACACCTGAATCATCACCTCCCAGCATCTCTCCAAAGCTTTGTCTTGAATCAGGCTTTGGTGGACTGACTGCAGGTCTGCACACTGCTCAAATCCATCAAGGCCTGACGTATACCCCCTTGAGTCCTAATTGGCACTCGGTATGTCTGTTCCAGATTAGGGGGAAGGATGTGGGACCACAGAGATCCAGTGCTCCTGCCCAACATCCATCCGTAGACACTCTGCTTGGAAATGTCCCAGTTCTCTGCAGCCCTGACAGACCTGCTTAGGCCTTGCTCCAGCTATTTAGGCCTCCGTGGCACCCTGGGGAAAAGGAAGAAAGGAAAAAATAAAATTAGATGAGGTGGTGAGACTTCTGGATCTGCCCGTGTGCCATGCTCTCCACTGCGACACGCCACTTCTCCTCCCAGCATCCATATCGGGCTCTGAAAAACAGCTTGTTTTTATAGAAAAAAGAAAAACAGCTTATTAATATAGCCCACACAGATAAGCAACAGGTGTGCCATGTTAATTGCCAACCCCTCCCCCCATGCTTCCCCTGCAGACTCCCGCTAAAGCATGCCCCCACCTGCCACACCTTTGTTGTGTTGGCCATGTGTTTTGGGTCATTGTCTTGCCACATGATGAAGTTCCTCCCAGTTAGATTGGATGCATTTCTCTGTAAATTGGCAGACAATATGTTTCTGTAGACTTCTGAATTCATTCTGCTGCTATCATCATGCTACATCATCAATAAAGATTAGTGAGCCCGTTCCAGAAGCAGCCATACAAGCCCAATCCATGACACTACCTCCACTGTGCTTGACTGAGGAGCTTGTATGTTTTTGGATCATGAGCAGCTGTTTTCTTTCTCCACACTTTGGCCTTTCCATCACATTTTTAGAGGATAAACTTCCAGAATGTTTGTGGCTCATCTCTGTATTTCTTTGAGAATTCCAATCTGGCCTTCTGATTCTTACTGCCGATAAGTGGTTTGCATCTTGTGGGGAATAGCCTTTATATTTCTGCTCTCAAATTCGTCTTCAAATGGTGGATTGTGATACCTTCACCCCTGCCCTGTGGAGATTGCTGGTGATGTCACTGACTGTTGTTTTTGGATTTTTCTTCACAGCTCTCACAATGTTTCTGTGACATCAACTGCTGCTGTTTTTCTTGGTTGACCTGCTTGATGTCTGGTTGTTAGTACACCAATGGTTTCTTTCTTTTTCAGGACATTTCAAGTTGTGTTGCTATGCCCAATGCTTGTGCAATGGCTCTGATCGATTTTCCCACTTTTCCCATCTTCAAAATGGCTTGATCTTCATGTTGGTTTATCAATCTAACAGGGCACACCGGGGCAACAAGAAACACCTGCCAGTCACGTGTTCCATATTCTTGCTGTTTAACACATCTAGATGTAAATATCAGTATATGAAAGCTGAAATTTTGATCTATCGTCTCATTCATCTTTTGATCTCAAACTCAAATGTCTTAAGCTAAACCAAAATAATTGGCCTTGCCAAGTGAAATAATTTAGAAGAAAAAAAAAAATCCAATAACCTGGTTGCACAAGTGTGCACACCCTTTGATAATGGGGCATGTGAAAGTGCTCAGAATTAACACATTCAAACTCTAAAGTTCAAAAGTAATTGTCATACACCTGCCATCAATTAAGTGATTCTGATTAAGCCCAAATTAAAATCAGCTGAATTTCTTGACATCTTCTTGGTTTCATCCAACTGCTGAAGCCATGATCTGCAGAGCATGTGCATAATCTCATTGTTGAAATGTATCAATCAGGAGAGGAGTACAAAAGAATTTCCAAAACATTAGATGTACCATAGAACACTGTAAAGGTCATTATCAGCAAGTGGAGAAAATGGGGCACCACAGTGATATTACCAAGAACAGGACGCCTGTCCAAAATTGACAAAAGGGCAATAAAAAAAACTTATCAGGGAAGCTGTATAGAGACCTAAGGAAACATTAAAGGAGCTGCAGGAATATCTTGCAAGGCCTGTCTAAATCATCCCAAACTATGTGGCAAAATGTGTTAAGTCCAAGGGGAAAATTTTGGGGCAAAATTCTTAAAGATATGTTTGCCACAAAAACAAGATATCGCCCAAAGAATATTGTACCCACGGGGAAGCATAGTGGTGGCAGCATACTGCTATGTGGCTGCTTCTTTTCAACTGGGACTGGGAGTGTAGTCAAGATAGAGGGAATCATGAGTAGCTCCAAATACCAATTTACTTTGGAAAAACCTGCAGGCCTCTGTTAGAAAGCTGAAGATGGAAAAAAAAATTCACCTTCCAGCATGAAAACAACCCAAAACACAAGCAGAAACCCGAGTCAACAAAGCAATGGCTTCTGTTTCTTCCTAAAACGTTTCTATTTGTTGGTTGCTATGTTGCTACATTAAAGATGGAAAAACGTCTGACATGATTAAGGAGCCAAATACCAAAGGTGCGTAGGTACCCTATAGTGATTTCATGTTTTCTTATTAGGGGGCCAAGCACCAAAGGTGTTTTCTTATTATTTAGTGTGTTGCGGAAGCAACACACCAATTATTCTCCAATTTATTATTATTATTATTATTATTATTATTATTATTATTAGTAGTAGTAGTAGTAGTAGTATTTAGTGTGTTCCAATTTTATTTAATGTGTTGCAAAAACAACACACTAATTGTTCTCTGATATTATTTTGTGTGTTGCGGAAGCATAAGCTAGACAGAGATATCAACACCAAACCAACTCCAAACTCCCCGGTCTGATCTGGAGAAGTGTGCTTCTGTAAAGTTTTTGGAAATTTTCATCTATTCTCCTGCTACACCCAATTTTTTTGTCCCTTTTTCCCCATTCACTTGAAAGGGATTTAAGTTTGTTAATTTTAGTACTTGTGAACATATGACATTCTTTAGATTGTAAAATAGCTATTTTCTTATTTTTATTTTTCTCTGATTTTACACAAGCATGTTTATAGATATTATATTAATTGACATATAAAGTCCCCTCCTTGACCTTAGAACAGCAAGGTCAATTCTTTTGCTTTTGCATTACATTGAGGATATTTGGGTTTGAGATCAAAAGATGAATTTGAGAAAATAGATCAGAATTTCAGTTTCCATTTCCTGATATTTACATCTAAATGTATTAAATAACTTAGAACTTGCCACCTTTTGTTTGAACTCATCCATTTTTCAAGTGATCAAAAATACTAGAACATGTGACTCACAGGTGTTTCTTGTTGCTCAGGTGTGCCCTGTTAGATTGATTGTTTAAACAATCAATAGCGCTGAATGTCTACTCTTGTTTTACATGTGAAGACAAATTGTTGTTAAAAAGGATAAACATGAAGACCAGAGAGCTTTCTATGGAAGAGCCATTTTGAAACTGAGAAAAGAGGGGAAATTGATTTTAAGCAAGCCATTTTGAAGCTGAGAAAAGATGGGAAATTGATCAGAGCCATGGCACAAGCATAGCAAGTAGAACAATTTGCAATGTCCTGAAAAAGAAAGAAACCACTGATGTACTAACATCCAGACATTGAACAGGTTGGTCAAGAAAAACAATAGCAGTTGATGGCAGAAACATAGTGAAAGCTGTGAAGATAAACCCAAAAACAACAGCCAGTGACACCAACAACCTGCACAGGGCAGGGGTGAAGGTATCACAATCCATCATTTAAAGAAGACTTAGAGAGCAGAAATATAGAGGCCATACCACAAGATGCAAACCACTCATCAGCAGTAAGAATTGGGTGAGCCACAAAACTTCTGGAACCAAGATTAACCTCTACCAAAGTGTGGAGAAAGAAAGGATCTGCTCATGATCCAAAACATACAAGCTCATTGGTCATGCATGGTGGAGATAGTGTCATGGCTTGGGCTTTTTTTTTGCTGCTTTAGGAATGGGCTCACTAATCTTTATTGATGATCTAACTCATGAGGTAGCAGCAGAATGAATTCAGAAGTCTAGAGAAACACTTACTAGGTTTACATGCACATCAATATTCCGATATTAATCGGAACTTGGCAATATTCTAATTAGTATTGAATTGTGTAAATGCCGCAATCTGATTGTCCAATTCAGATTAAAACAATATTCTGATTCCCCAAATTCAGATTCCCACCCCTGGAATATGCCTGTTTTAATCTGAAATTTGTTGCACGTAAACGCCATATTCAGAAAATCCAATGAAAGGAGATATATGCGCATGCTCAGTCCACAAGGAATTGTGGGTGCTAACAGATGACCATGTGAATCTCCTGAAGTGAACAGTGCCATTAGCTTTGGTGAATATTTCTGAGTTTTGAGTATTTGTTTGCAGGTCTTTATAGCGTTATTCCTACTTTTGAGCCATCACCATTATGGATGGGGAAAAGGGACAAATTACCCAGATAGCCAAGTAGTGCTGGAGTGATGCTGGGGCAAAGTCCTGTTCTGAGTCTGCTGCGGGTTGGTGACGCAATAAATTTATTGTTATAACTCAGAACTACTTGTTGCAGCATAGGCTGCAGACATCTAGGCTCTGAGCTGCATACTCACACACACGCACATTGGTAGCCTATCGATCACGCCCCTGCCTCCTCATACAGGATGATCTATTTGGTCAACTGATTCCAGGCTGTTCACATGCCAAATGTACAGGTGTACAGTTAGACCAGAGATCCCTCTTAGTCTTTAATCAATATGGACAGCAAAAAAGAAAAGGAGGAGTGGAAAGATTACAGAAGAGACAGGTGTTAGAGGAAGATGCAAGTAAATGCTCCAAATTTACAGACTTGTTTGCGACAGTAACAAGCCCAGATTATAGTGATGCAGCTGCTGAGACAGGTGTCTATGGTACACACAGTATACCACAATACCACAGTAATGGTTATTTATTTAGCTAGGTATTAGTAGTTATAAGTAGTAGTTATAAGTAATTCTGACATGAAGCTGATGTGAAGTTGCATTCTGACTCTATCAGTGTCAGACCAAAGTCAGAAAACGGACTTGGCCCAATGTCTTTTTGAATGTCAGCCCAGCCCGTCAGGCTAAACCTGTCAAGTGACTGAGCACAAACTGATATTTTAACTGTTCCTATTCTTCAGTTTTAGTCAGTTTTAGAGTGCTAGGCCATTTGCTTTTTTGGTAACAGTGCTGAGATTATTTAAATTAATTTAATTTAAAAAAAAAAAAGACAGACAAGGTCATGTTCATTAAAATACCTTTATTAAACATAAGAGCGCAGTGTTTGGTGTGTGCAGCATGTATGCGTTGGTGTGCATTTATTAATTCTGTACACGTTTTGCCAGCTTCCTTCTTCTTCCTTCCAAGTCTCTGGCCAGGATAAACCTTCTCATTTAGCCAGAGTTAGCCTGCTTTGAAGTCAACGTCTCTTTCTGCTCCTAAGATTAAAAAGGGGGGAAAATTAGAGCCATCACAACTCATAGTAAATTGGTAATATGCTTAATTATTTAATTACGCTCAAACTTATCACCAGTTTCAGATTGTGGCATTTATTTATCAAGCTAGGTATTATGACAGATTTTATAGTAGGCACCTGAATTAGAAGACACCACTTACAATTAAGCTGCTTTGTCAGGTTGTGAATTTGTCTTGACATGATGTTCCAGACCACGTCCCTCATATATTTCCCCTGAAAAAGAGAGAAGAAGAGAAAAAGAAAATCTCACTGCTATGTTAGGCATTATGTCCTTATCGTCAAAAAAATGTTGCATCCATTTTTCAAAAACACAAAAGGGCAAGAGTATAGCTCAAATAATTGCCATAGCCTATTGGTGTCAAGCCACATGGTGTCTTGGATGTCATTAGGGAAAATTGGGAGGAGGGACCTTCTAACAGCAAAAATGAAATTCAGTACGTTCTGGACATGAGAGCAAAACTCCACACCTTAAGTCAGCTAACACAGGAGAATCTGCATCAGTCCCAAGAACAACAGCTATGGGAATTTGCACCGGGAGATAAAGTACTCTTTTTACTACCCACATTAAGCTCTAAATTACTCGCAAAGTGGCAAGGGCCTCTTTTAGGTCACACGGTGAGTCGGAGAAGTCAACTATGAGGAGAGTCGAATGGGTAGAGGTGATGCAGGTCAAATATACCACCCTCAATCTCCTGAACCTGTGGAGAGGTGGTTCCTGTGGGTCTGGCAATGGTGGTTCTCGAAAGGGAGGAGCTGGGAGTGGTAAGTGGGTAGGTAAGTCTAAAAGTTCTAGAGAGCACAGGTTTCCAGGTTGCAGGAGGAAATTTCAGATGTTTTCACCTCTACCCGGTCACACAAACCTTATAGAGCACCACATTGAGACTCCTCCAGGGGTGTTGGTTCACAGCTGCCCATACTGGTTACCCGAACGCAAGAAAAATGTGGTTCGGGATGAATTCAAGGCTATGTTCGACATGTGGGCAATCGAGGAGTCCCACAGTGACTGGAGCAGCCCGGTGGTCTTGGTGTCCAAGGCTGACGGGTCGGTCTGTTTTTGTGTGGACTTTAGAAGAGTCAACACGGTGTCTAAATTTGACGCATATTCGATGCCTCGCATTGATGAACTGCTCGATTGGTTAGGTGCGGCTCACTTTTATTCAACACTGGATGTAACCAAGGGGTATTGGCAGATTCTCTTGACTCGTGAAAAAACTGCCTTTTCCACACCGTATAGTTTACACCAGTTTGTCACAGTTCCTTTTGGGTTGTTTGGGACCCCCGAGACGGTTCAACATCTCATGGACAGAATGTTCAACAGCAGTTCAACCCCCAACTCTGCCAAGCTGCCCCTAACCCTAGCTGCTCCAGGGGTACCGTATCATGGCTGACCCTGCACTCTAACCCCAGCTTCCTAACAACCTGGGATATGTGAAGAAAAGAATTTCACTGTCCTGTAATGTACAGCATATGTGACAAATAAAGACTTCTTCTAATTCTCAGATACTTCATTGGGGGTATGGTGTTTTGTTCAAGACTTAATGTCAGTGAATTCTTCTGTGTGTAGTGGTTGTTCTTCTGTGATGTGAATGTTAAAGATATTTAATAAAGGAATTCCCACACAAAGCTGTTTTCTCCTGATTTATTCTTAAAGCCTGTGTAGCAAAAAACATAAACGGACAAGCATTAACATCAGTGGTGCTTGCTCTGCCCTGCCTCTCCTCTCTAATGGCATCATTGGAAAGAGCGTGAGCCAAAAGCATACACATACAGTATGAAGTGAAGTGAAGTGACGTGACTTGTGGCCAAGTATGGTGACCCATACTCGGAATTTGTGCTCTGCATTTAACCCATCCAAGTGCACACACACAGTAGTGAACACACACACACCATGAACACACACCCGGAGCAGTGGGCAGCCTTTTTTGCTGTGGTGCCCGGGGAGCAGTTGGGGGTTCGGTGCCTTGCTCAAGGGTCTCACCTCAGTCGTGGTATTGAGGGTGGAGGAGAGCACTGGTCATTCACTCCCCCCACCTACAATCCCTGCCGGACCTGAGAAGCGAACCCATGACCTTCAGGTTCACCTTCGGGTTGCAAGTCCGACTCTCTATCCATTAGGCCATGACTCAAAATTAATTCAAAAAGTGACATTTTTCCATACAAAATACACATGTACAATGGATTCAAAAGAACAACAAACAATACAGTGTCCCTTAAATAAATATTAGCATACCTCTCTATTAGCATTTACATGCTCGCTCTGCCCTGCCTGTTAACCACAGAATATACAATTTTAATACACCAAAAAGATAATTATAAAACACACAATACACTGTTTACCTGATTATATATTGTGTCATATATACACACACACACACACACACATATATACATATATATATATACAGCGCACGCACACCTCACGGTGTTACAGCAATAAGACATTCCCCCACAGCAAAACTTGAATAAACTCAATATAGCACATTGTTAACTCAAACTAATGATCGAACATGACAATGCATGTAACTCCTTCTCACATTTAACCATATAAACATTAAATGAACAATTATAAGAAGTGACATTACAACAAATTAGCCGAGCCAGCAGAATCGTACCTCTCCTTTCTGATGGCATCGGTGGAAAGAGGCCGAACCTGGATCTCGCTACAGCTTCAATAATCTATTCAACGCATGCCATCAGCCAGTGTGCATGCTGTGATCATTACCTCCAGTAATACGCAGCAAACCCCATTCAAAATAAAATACCCCATAACAAATAATAACAAAATGAATTCATAACCTGGTGTAACAACATATCATCCTCCCCCACTGTTTTCCACCAGATTATAAACCACATTCAAGTTCTTACTGATTTATCAGTGATGTCAAATGTTCTGAGAAGACTTAGGATCTGTTCAGCATCAAACTATCTCTTTTAAGATTAAGGTAACCCAGGGGTAGCTAATCCCCAAATTACCCACAGAAAACCATGCCTTTTACATAGTTCTACTCATGACACAGAACATGCAGTTAACATAAATCTGTTTCTTTTTATCAGTGTTTAAAAGGATAGAAAGTACAATAAAACTGAAGCTGTAACTGAAACTGAAGCTGTAAAAGTCTGAAGCTATCTCAGATCATTACCTCATCTCATTTAAAATGTGTCTTAATCATAATATATGCACCTTGCCACGTTACCATGTCAAACGTACTTTCACATCAACAACTGCACAGAGTTTTATCAGTAATCTCCCAGATTTATCAACCATGATTGGATCACCGTCTGATCCCAAAGAACTTGACCAGGCAACTGAATGGTTAGAATCAACGTTCTGCAACTCGCTAGATAAGGTAGCTCCACTTAAAAGAAAAATAATTAGGGAGAAAAAGCTAGCACCCTGGTATAGCGATCACACATGAACTTTAAAACAGACCACTCGAAAACTAGAACGTAAATGGCGTCAAACTAAATCGGTAGTATTTCAAATAGCATGGAAGGAGAGCCTTTTGAGCTATAAGAAAGCTCTTAGTGCTGCTAGATCAATGTATCTCTCCACCCTAATTGAAGATAATAGAAATAATCCTAGATTCTTATTTAATACTGTAGCAAAATTAACTAGGAATAAGACCACAATAGAAACAGGCACACAATCATTATATAGCAGTGATGACTTCATGAATTTTTTCAATGGTAAAATTGAAAATATCAGGCAAGAAATTCAGACTATTAATTTAAAACCGGACAGTTTTATAACTAACCCTGTAGACGATAATATAATAATATCAGATCAACAATTACAATGTTTTACTCCCCTTGAAGAGACTGAACTAATTTCACTAAT
>CM040480.1:10433984-10470954 GCA_022758105.1 Pangasianodon gigas
AGGAACTCTGTAAAAAATGGCTGTAATTCCTAAACGGTTAATGCAATATTTTTGTTAAACCCCTTGAATTAAAGCTGAAAGTCTACGCTTCAGTCACATCTTGACTGCTTCATTTCAAATCCACTGTGGTGGTGTACAGAGGCAAAATTACCAAAACTGTGTCACTGTCCCAATATTTATGGACCTGACTGTATCATTAGCTTCTATGTAAAACACTATCTTTGAAAATCTATGCTATCTATGCTGAATCTATGCTGAAAATCTATGCAAACCTGTTAGACACATTAAGCGGAGAGGGGTGGTGCTCCTGTGGGTGAGCCATAGTGTTAACTTTGGCTTTGCGATTATGCTGTCGAGTTGGCACCCATTCACCCCGCTCTGAGGGCTCTGATGTTGGGGGATTGCTAAGGCAGCCTAAGGCATCCAGACTTTCCCCTACAGAAACTACGCTGCTCTCACTCTCGCTAACCCTCTCTAGAGGCTGGATGCGTACCTCTAATGCTGCAGTATTCTCCATCAGAATGCCAACTAATATACACTTATCACAAATAAAGCTACTACTAACGACAGAGGAAGAATGATGAACCATCCTGCACTCAACACACTGAACAAGCTAAATGTTTGCCATGTTGAATGTTAAACCTACCTTAGTCAAAGACTGTTGAGATTATTTTAGACAACATGTATGGCCTCCACTTGCTGTCTTTTGACAAAAAAAACCAAAAGTGTTCTTCAGGAAAATGAAAATGTGGCAGAAAATGTGAAATGTTGGATGTGAGAATACAACAAAAAAAAGGTATAGTTTAAACACAGACACAGGCAAGAAACTCACAGAAAATGATTTGAAAACAGGAACTATGTCAATAGAACATCTTGCTGACATTCATGAGGAGGTTGTTCTCCTGACACCAGTTCTCCAGGCTTTTAATCTCCTCCAGGTAGGCCTTCTTGTCATTATCAGAGATCAGTACCACAACCCTGTTGGAACTGTGTTCTAGTTTCCTCCCTTATTGCCGATTTGTCTCCTTCACTGCTCTGCGCATGTTGTAGGACACTCGTTCATGTTTCCAGTGGCGAGCCCCGTGTTATAGGCAGCGGTGCAAGAATTCAGAGCATTGTGGATGGTTTTATCCACCCACGGCTTCTGGTTGGAAAATGTTCTGAGTTTGGTTTTGTGGACTGTAACATCCACCAGCTTCCTGATAAATCCCACAACCGCTTCCATAAACATGTTGATGTCATCAGCGCTATGACTGAATTTGTCCCAGCCTGCATCATCTAGAGCATCCTGCAAAGCAGCCACTGATTGGCCTGTCCAGCCCGAGACCTCCCTCAGAACCAGAGCTTCCTGTTTCAGCCTTTACTTGTATCTAGGTATGAAGAAGATGCTGGCATGGTCCAATTTCCCAAGCGGTGGATGAGACTTTGCCTAGTAGGTGTCTTTGAATGGAGTCTAGCAATGATCGAGGATCCTTTCTCTCCTGGTGAGGCAGGTGATGTGTTGGTGGAAATTTGGCACTGCTTGTTTGGGGATGGCACTGTTAAAGTCTCCTGCCACAATGAGTGCAGCGTCCTGGTGAAGAGTCTGGTGTTGAGTGAGAGCCTCATGTAGTTCACATAAGGCAGTGTTCATGTTCACCTGAGGTGGAATATAAACGGCACTGACTATGACCCAGGTAAATTCCTGAAAAAGGTAGAAACGTTGACATTAGACAGTCAAGAGCTCCAGGTTGGTTGTGCAGCTATGTGTGAGAGGAACAGTACTCGCGTATGTGAACAACACAGTCATTATGGTGGTAGGCCACTTTTCCAAGTCCCTTCGCTTTTGGCAGTTGACTTCCTTCTGTCGTCAAGATCTTTACCCAAGTATTCAGGTACTTTGGCATCCTGGAGGACATAGTGAGTGACGAGGGAGCTCAATTCAAGTCCCGAGTATTGGTGGGGGGTGGGGGGGTGGGGGGGAGGGGGCATTCATGGAGAAATTGGGAGTCTCCATCAGCCTGACTCCTGGTACCACCCTCAAGTCAACAGCCAAGTGGAGAGAGCTAACCAAGAGATCATCTGATTCCCGAGAACATTCTGTGCCGACAACCAGGATGAGTAGGCATGATTACTGCCATGGGCCTAGTATGCCCAAAACTCTCTCTGGCACTCTGCTACCAAGCTCATCCCGTTTCAATCTACTCTTGTGTAGGAAATTAGCTGTTTAGGTTAAGCTGCCCGCATTCTCCACCAAAATATGTAGGAGATTAGCAGATCAGCTCAAAAGGGGAAATTTAGCAAATTTAATATTTTAATAGCTGATCAACTATTTATCCAGCAATAAGTTGAAATTAGTGCATTTACATTCTGGGTTGTGCCCCCTCACTTCTCATTTCTTGCGTCAGCCGTGCTCCTCCATGGTACCAAATCCTTTCGAAAGTTGTCAGGTTTTGTGTATTTTTACTAAAAAGGATACTGACTTTATCATAACTGTAATCGCCATCATAACATTATGATTTCCTTTATATTCAACTTTATTTTTCATGCAATATAAACATACACATTTGCTTGACTCAAAAATAAAGTTTAAAACTAGACATGTAGTTTGCCTTCTCTGTATGTACTTTACACTCCCAGATAAACCTTCATTAAAACAACAGAAAATACACAGAATGGAAAGAAATGCATTAACAGCACTAATTCCATGCAAGATTCACCACTGTATATCTCCATCTCCTTTAGTTAATGGCAGCTTATACAGTGCTCTCTATTGTGATTTCTTGTTAAAAACTTATTCAACCATTTCTTAGTAATTGCCAGAAATAATATGCAAATTCATATTCATGATATTTTTTCATTCTAAAAAAGTGACCCGTGCTTCCAGGATTGGAGACAGTGTCAATGCAGGGAAAGGATCCTCCTCATCAAGCCTCTCCATTCCTGCACAATACTCCACAATCATTTCTTTGTCCTTATGTGAAAGGACAGAATTCCATTTTAGAGTAGTTATAGAGTAGTTATATCCTTATAGACCTCAAGCGTCCCAGGTGGTAAGTCAAGACTTGGGAATAGTCCCAGGAAACACCCTGCCTACAATTATGATTAAAAAAAAAACAGATAGTCTGGAGGTGTTTAATCTGGTAACACTGGTCAAAGATTTCCAACTGAAAAACAACTGAACTAGTTAAAAACCTTTATAAAAACTGTAAACAGAAGGCAGCAGTTCTAATCTGTAGATGCAGAAGGCCTTGCTCACCATCTTCTTGAGGTAAATATAAAACACTGTGAGGTACCCAGTGTAGCTTGTCCCAAAAAATCCAATAAAATTGGCTGAATTTTTACCAGTGTGTGCCCCCACCAAAACATTTTAGGTACCAGGATTTCCATCTATCTAAACTACCTTTTACTTTTTCAATAGTCTCTTCCCAGTTCAGAACAACTAAATTTTCTAGATATACTCCTAAATACTGTCAGGCAGCAAGGATGGACACAAGTGCAAGTACACAAAAGCTTTATTTGCAAAGCTTGCAACAAATCCAATACGTATAGAAAAATCAGGAACAGGAAACAGGCAGATGTCAGGCGATCAGCAAACAGCATAAACTAAGCAAGGCAGGAGTCAAAAACCAGAATGTCAGAATCACAAAATACAAAGACTTGGTATCAACAGGTAACAAAAACACAGAGTGTGTACTTCACGATGAACTGTTGGGTTGTGTGTGTATACAGCATGGTTCATTATTGAGTCCAGGTGTCTTTGATCAGTAGGAAGGTGACTGTGAACGTGACAGAGTTTGTGGGTGTTGGGTGTTGTAGAGCAAGGCGGCTATGTTTGTAGGCTGTGTTGTTCTCTGGGAGATGTAGTGTGATGCCCATTCCAGCACTGACGTGACAGAAATCCCCTGAAGTGCTACCACCAGGAGCAGGGTTTTTTCTAGGCCTCCCTTTGGGTCTTGGCCCTGGGTGATTTTGGTGGAGAGCATGAAACTCCTGACATAGCAGTGAGTCAAGAACATTGTGGGCTGGAATCCAACATCTTTCTTCTAGTCTGTAGCCCTCCCACTCTGTGAGGTACCAGAGTACCTCCTTTCGTCTAGAGTTGAGGATTTCCTTGACTGTATAGGCAAGTTTTCCCTCAATGTCAAGGGGTGTTGGGGGTGAGGAGGGGGGAGGCCTTCGGCGAGGGGACCTGGTGTGACTGGCTTTAACCTGGAGACATGAAATGTTGGAGCTAGGTAGCAGTGGTGTTGGGGCACAGCTTGAGCCACTCTGCAAAGGAAAGGCAACAATTTCACTGGCACTACCACTTTTCCTGACACTATGCTACTAAACAGGCCCATTTGTGGGTTTGAGGCCACCCCCCTCTGTAGCCACTGTCAACTGGTCAATTAAGCCTTGGATTGACAGGCCAGGGTAACTGGGTGGCATCTGATTTTCAGCTCTTGCAACCATTTCAGGTACAGATTCATGTCTAGCGTTGGCCTTTGCAGCTTGATCCACAGCAGCATTACCTCTTGTGGTAAAATCAGCTCCAGTACAGTGTGTGACACATTTCACAATTGCTAACTGAGAAGGTTCATGAATGGCTGACAGTAGTTCTTGGATTTCATTCAGATGTGCTATGGGCTTGTCTTGAACTGTGTGGAAACCTCTTGAGGCCCATATGGCAGCATATGTGTGGCAAACATAGTAGACGTACCTGGAATCAGTGTAGATGGTACAAGTTTTCCCCATTTCCAATCTGCAAGCAGCTGTAACTGGAGTGGTATTTGGGGATACTGACACATGCAACTCCTCTGGTGTTGGGGTATGTGGTTCTTACTTTCCTTCATTTCAGCCAGCTGTTTCTTTAGCAGTGAGCAGACAGTTCAGTTTTTATCTTTCTCTTCCTGTTTCTTCTGTCTGTATCTGTTGACATGATGGATGATGTGTTCTTTAATTTCAGGCCATGGTTTCTTGTTCAGGCCCACAACTTGGTTCAGTCCTCCTGAACTTTATTTAGGGACATTATTAGGGACATTAAGATCAGTGCTCTCATTGTGTTGCTATGGTCCCATGGCTCACCAGTCAATTGTTTCCATTTGGTTTGAAAAGCTTTGTTGAATTCCAGGTTGTCTCCATGTTCTGCCAGCCTGCAGTGTTCCAGTCTTGATGGGTCCCTTTCAGTGGGGTATTGTTCCTTTATTACGTCCCACAATACATTCCTGTGCATATTAAAAGTTTTCTTTTAAATCTTTTTTCTTTTTTCTTTTCTTTCATGGTGATTAGTATTACTAAAGTAGATTGTGTTCAATAGCCATACATCATTTGTTACTTCTGTATCATCTTGTAGAGGCACCCTCACCAGCGGTGTCTTCTGATGCCATCGTGGTTGCTTTTGGACACAGCATGTTCCCACAGTAGTTTCTCTGCAGCTGACATCCTGTCGCTCCTGCTGGCAAGGAGGGGTTGAGGGTGGGGTTTGTTCTCTTTTTGATCTCATGTCACCTTGGCCTGTCCCTCAGACAGTCACCTAGGACAGGTCTTTCCACACATTTAAATCATCATATCTCCTTCCAGTTCTAGTCCCTCTTCCTCTTTTATCAGTGATAAAAGATGGATGAAGTGGGCATATGCCAGGTGTTCCTGTCAGTGTAGCTGGTGTGTCTGGCTTCAAAGACTCCACCTCTTTTGACTTTTTCTCAACTCTCCTTTATATTATACATATACATTTATTTTTCCCACCCGGTTTATGAATGTTGGATTACTTTTTGGGGGAAAATGTTGTGTTTTTTTGTTGTCACCTGAGGTTATTTGTTTATTTATAGAAATTGGTGAGGGCCACACAAAAAACATACAATTGAAGGATGGTATACTTTCTTTTTCCCATGAAAGTATAATGATCGCAATAATCATTACAGTTCCGATCTGAAGACTTAGGTTTGTTGCAGTCACAGACAATAGACAATTTATTTCTCATTAATAATACTTTATTACAAAAAAAGTGCAAGATGCATCAACAGAGTATAGTATGTGCAGTGCAAATAAAATCATAATTTAAATATACACACAACAAAAATAGAACAAAATGGCAGAGGACTGTTCTATAGGAGACAAGATGAACAAATGTACAGTTCTTATTTTGATAAAAACATTTTTCCTATTTCATTTCATGAACTGTTAAAGTTTTTAAACATATGACTTAACACTTTGGCTTCCAGGTGTACAGAAAAACTTTTATTGCAGTGTAAGAAACAGTGTCCACAATTTGGCAACTAGTGAATAAATAGCACTGAATAATTTGGAATACTTCAATGCTAATTAGTTATGTGTGTAACTCTATGACTGATCTGGTCTTGCTGTAATGTCCTATTTACAACTAAAGATGTTTTCACAAAAATGTAACAGGGTTGATTTTTTGTTTCAATTTGTATATGTCAGATCTGCTGAGTCATATAGAAATGTTATGACATTAAGGATTACATACACAGACTGTTTGGAAAAGGGAGCCCGCAGTGTCTTTCATCCATGACAGAATAAAAGTTTGAGGTCTGAGGATCAGTTGGTCAACGTTTGGTCCACATAGTACCATAGGGCACATACTTGGCACAAAAAGGAATGCAGTATAGGCTCGTCTTAATGAAAAGCTGCAAGGTCAATTGATTTATTTACAAGACCATTAGTGTAGACAGGGGATTCCCACTGTCCTCACAACCTCAAAAGGTGGTGGTACAGCACATAGCCACTTGGCTGAATGTGACTGATGAGTATCCGCCACACATTGGGATGACTAGCTACTAGACTGGTGGCTATCATATTCAATGAATTGCACTTCATGCAGATGAATATTCTGGCCTCTTTCTGGGTTAGTGAACTCATTTCTGAGTACACAGTGATCCACAGTTTTCAGAGGAGACATGGCTGCTTGATTACATCTTGAAAATACCTGTGCTACTATAGAGATGCTGAAGGATAGAACCGTAATGCTGGTGCTGGGAAGATTAATCTGAGAAAGCATTTGTGTTCTGGTGCAATGGGAACATGAGAATAGGCATCACACAATCCACTGAACCAGTGGTCAAGAACCAGTCCTGTGGCTGCATGCCACGGATTACAACTGTTATCTAGAATTGGAAAAAAATCACCATCCTTATTCTGAACAATAAACTACATTGTGTAGACTCCGTTGTTCTGACCCATGGAGTCTACCTTTTTGATCCCACCTCTGCCCAACAGGGAATAAACTTCTTAAGTCAGAGTCACAGCTTTGTTGACGAAGCCGTCGACAGTGGAACTGGAGCATGTATCCCTGCAGCACTATCATCAGGACCTACTGATCTGATGTAGTTACTGTCATATGAAGTGAAGTGAAGTAACGTATAGCCAAGTATGGTGACCCATATTCGGAATTTGTGCTCTGCATTTAACCCATCCAGGTGGACACACACACAGTAGTGAACACACACACACCGTGAACACACACCCGGAGCAGTGGGCAGCCTTTTTGCTGCGGCGCCCGGGGAGCAGTTGGGGGTTCTGTGCCTTGCTCAAGGGTCTCACCTCAGTCGTGGTATTGAGGGTGGGAGAGAGCGCTGGTCATTCACTCCCCCCACCTACAATCCCTGCCGGACCTGAGACTCGAACCCACGACCTTCAGGTTCACCTTCGGGTTACAAGTCCGAGACTCTAACCATTAGGCCACGAGCAATGTTTTTAGCTGTAATCCACCCCATTGGTGCCCCTCATGCATGTACTCTGCAGTGATGGGGTTGGATGCTGTTTACAGTCCAACGTAATGGATGAGTGCAGGGTGCTTTTGTGCATCACTCCCTAGGGCTTGCACAAGGCTGATAGAACCTCTGTGGGCATTAGAACACAGAACCAGCACATAGCAGTGACCTAAAGGTGCCGTATAACTGATCCTTTTGGTCATGCTGGTTTTATGATTGTAAAACCGGCACTCTCCACTCCAGGAATTCTTTGACACACAGAGGAAAGTTTTTTCCACATTTTCCACATATCTGACACACATTACCCCACTTGATTGTGTATGTAAACCCAGTTGGCACAGAACTGCCCCATGTCCTGACCTAGATGTCCCACCGTTAGGAGGGAGGTGTCAATCAGCTTCCCCACAGAGGGATCAACATCTGCAGATTGGTTAACGTATTGCCAGTGTGTGCCATACATGTGGCAATGAGGTTCTCACTAGAACATCATTAGTGTATCTGCATACAGTGCTTGGGCAGGAAGTATCTGGACATAGTGCTTTGTCTGGTAAGATCACCAGCAATGTAAAACAGGCACCAAATGGCAGGCATATCACACAGATCAACCTGCTTATGATCCATCGTAATAGCCAAAGCACATACCACAGATCCTGGGTATGGTTGAGCAACTGACCCTGTGCAAAAGAGCTCATGCAGGTTATTATCCAATGTTACTGAGGGTGGCTGTCACAGCTAGTTTAGAGTCTGTCAGTGGCACATGTTAGAAATAGATGTGAACATCCCAGTCCAGTAACAACCTTCACTGAGTGATTAATAATTTACCGCCTGTGCACTCAGCTTACAGACACGCTCTTCACTTTTTTATAGATCATTTGTGGCAGTTTCACACAGGATTGTGCCCACTCTCTGTTTATTGCGGTGCATAGGGCACGCCCCACTCATTGAAAATTAATGCTTTAGTGGCTCCTTGTGGTTCAACTCCCCATTCTGCCGCCCCTCACACCTCTGTTGCTGTCTGTCTGCTCATGAAGTCACCTGCTAGAAGCCTCAAATAGGGGAGGGATGATATTTTAATAGCACCATGCAAAAAAAATAACTAAGTGAAATCACAAAATAAAATGCTTCCCTACTCCTGATGTACAGCCAATGACGTACAGTTGCAATTTCCTTGGGTTATAAAACATTAATAAATGACAATGAGAGACTGATACACGGTACACCACAAGTGTGGAATGGTTTAGTCTTGACCGTTGATTGATGGGGGCAGAATGGGATGGGTGATGTTTACAAGTGTGTGTGCGACATGATGAAAAGAGAAACTGTGAATAAGAATAAAAACATCTGAGAATGAAAAGATCAAAGCCATCAGGATTTCAATTTTGGAAAAAGAGAAAGGAGGACGATGAGAAACGGGAAAAGATAAAGGTATGCTATGTATATCATCTCATACAACATTTTGCAGTAACTTTATTAATGCGTAATTTTGTGGTGCTAGCTATGCTAAGGCCATAATAGTCAGCAATAGGTGTGAGACCAAATTTGGATTGTGCATTATAACAATTTTAGTAACCTAAATTGCAGAATCAACACATGCATCATTATTTATTATATATAGTTTTAGGGCATTATTATTATTTATTATATATAGTTCTGCAATAAAAGTGTTGGTGGGGGGATTGGGGGCGTCATGTCTGATTTCGTGTAGGACACCAAGTAAGCCAGAACTGCCACTGCCTTCACTCTTCTGGGAAGGTTTTTTGCTATATTTTGGAATGTGGCTGTGGGGATTTGCCCATTCAGCCACCAGAGCATTAGTGAGGTCAGGCACTTGTGTCAGTCAGCCTCAGGCACAGTCAGCTGTCCAATTCATCCCAAAGGTGTTCAGTGAGGTTGAGGTCAGGGCTCTGTGCTGGCCATTCAAGTTCTTCCATACCAACCTGGCCACACCATGTCTTCATGGACCTTGCTTTGTTCACTGGGGCAATGTCATGCTGGAAAATGTTTGGGCTAGGCCCCTTAGTATCAGTGAAAGGACACTGTAATGCTTCAGCATACAGAGTCATTCTCTAGAGTTGTCTGCTTCCACCTTTGCGGCAACAGTTTGGGGAAGGCCCACAAATGGGTGTGATGGTCAGATGTCCACAAACTTTTGGCCATATAGTGTATGTCTGTTGACAGGTCATCTGTGTGCCTAGAAAGTGACTTGCACTGCTTCCTTGGCTTCTTACTATGCTACTGCTGTACATGGGCATTTATGACTAGTTGTTGCAAGCTGTTTAGGCTGCAGCTTTTGGATCAGAATCAATTATAAGTCTAAATCTGCCAGCTGGGCATGCAATTTCAGTATCAATAGCACAGGGGATGTCCAAGCCAGACATTGCATTTTTAAGCTGGCTTGCAGCATGGTTCATCTATAATCATCTCCAGCCCCAGTGTTGTGTGATTGTGGATCTGAGTAATGTAGCAGACTCAGCACCGAACAGCCCGTGGTACAGTGCTGAAAACCCACTTGACCATGTTAGCAGCACTAAGCTACAGGACCACCAGTAGGTTTGATGGCAGCAGTGGCAGCTCTGGCTTACTTGGTACTCTAGGTGAAATCGTCCATTATGTGCTTGTAAATGCATCACCCATCCCATTCTGCCCCAATCAACAGTCAATCAACCATTCCACATTTATTATTTTACACATTTATTAATGTTTTACAATAATCCAAGGAAATTACAACTGTACATCACTGGATATACATCAGGAGTAGGGAAGCATTTATTTTGAAATTTCAGATAGTTATTTTTTTGCATGGCGCTATTAAAATCATCCCTCCCCTATTGTAACGTTAGAATGGCTTGTAAGGATGAGGCAGCACGTGAACTGCTCCTTTCCAGTACTTTTATTGCCAACTATTGAACAGCAAAACATGTGGCACTCTGCCATATGACAGAGCTCTGCCTTCCCCATATCCACTGCACATGTCATGTAAGGACACACATCACTCTCCATTACTAATGCAGCCTAAACAGATTCTTAGGTTACCATTACATCTTCCCCCATTTGAGTTTAAGCAACATTAAAAAATACTAAACACACAAATGTTTAACAATGTACGCAGTTGTAAAGATAAACGGCATAACAGCATTCAGTTTTTTCACAATAAACAGCATGTGACGTAACAGATTTCTCATCCAGACAATGTTCTAGAGACTGAGTCTTGATGTGGAGTTACAAAACAAATATCTATGGATTCTGTGTAGACTACCAGTCACCCGCATAGATGGGGATTATTTAACAACTCTTCCTCTGGACATGATGACAGTTTTGGATGGTTCTGGGGCCTCTTGCTCTTGCTGAGCAGTTTGTTGATGGCCAGCCTGTGTCTGTTCTTTGTCCACACTCTTCTCTTTTACAGGCTCAAGTTGATGTGAAGGTGAGAAGAAGAAATGCAGATGTTTTCTGTTTCTCCTTAAGTTTCCATTTTCCGTGTGAATTATGTGTGATCTCAGGGTACTGTTTTTGTTAGACTATAGCCATATTGATACAGCCTTTTCCCACTATCTGTTTTGGCTGTGACGGGATCTCCAGGCTTAAGTTCAGGCAATGGTCAGCAGGCATGACCTATCATAATCATATAATAATAGAGTTTATAGTTAGTTTTTGCTCTGTTGTCAGAAGAGCAAGTAAAGGATCCTCTTGCCTAAGAATGTGCTTTGCAACATTGTAGAAAATGCAGGCTCATGGTGATGTGATGGAAACCATAAGCTTGTGCGAAGTCTCAAAACTGTTGGCCAGTGAATTGTCAGTGATAAGGGCATTTGGGCAACCCCATCTAGCAAACATGTTGCTCAAACACAATCTTACTGTGTTTCCTGACATATCTGGAAAATAAGCAATGTCAATGAACCTTGAAAAATAGTCAACCACTACGAGGTAGTTTCTTCTGTCACCCTCACAGATGTCAGCAGCAACTCTCATCCAGGGTCTGTCTGGTAATGGAGTAGTCATAAGAGGTTCTCGCCTTTGTGCTGGTTTAGTTGTCTGACAGTCTGTGTAGCTTTCTGTGTATACCTGGATTTCTCTGCTAATATCAGGCCACCAAACACTCTGTTTAGCCCGTTCCCTGCACTTGACGATTCCCATGTGACCACTGTGAAGCTGTTTCATGATCTCAGCATGCATGACACTTGGAATAGCGATTCTGTCACTGTAAACCAGAAGGTCATGACATACAGACATGTCCTTCACAGCAAAATATGGCTTAATACCATCCGGTACTTGGGAAGAGCACTTGGGCCGTCCCTGTGTAACGTACTTCATTACCACCTGTAACTCAGGGTCACTCTTTGTGTTTTGTATAACCTCGTTCAGTCGTGAACATGTCATCGGCCAAGCCTATTGTGTGGACTCCTCCAGGGTTGTGATGTCATCAGTCAGCTCAACTGTATCCAATTGTGGGGTTGAGGATGGATGCCTCGAAAGGATGTCAGCAACAACCAACAACTTGCCAGGTACATACTCGGCTTTAGCCTTGAATCTCATCAGCTGCTGGCATCTAAGTGGTACTATATCAGTCTCTTTGCTGTTGATGAATGGAATCAATGGCTTGTGGTCCGTGTGGATGATAAAGCTGTCCAGGCCATACAGGTATTTGGAAAACCATTAACACACCCAAACTACGATTAGACACTCTTTTTCTATCTGAGCGTATCTTGTTTCCGTTTCAGTTAGTGTATCCGAACAGTAAGCTATGTGTCGCAAACATCCCTTGTGCTGTTGGAAAAGGACACCTCCAAGCCCGGAGCTACTGGCATCGGCACAATGGTCGGCTTATTGACATTAAAGAAAGAAAGGACTGGTGCCTCAGACATGAGCTGCTTAACTCTCGTGAGCGCTTGCTCCTGTGCATGGCCCCAGGTCCTTCAGGAGATCGTTGAGAGGCCATGTTATCTCAGCCAGACCAGGTAGGTATCATCCCAGATAATGAACCATCCCCAGTATCCTTTTCACTTCTGTTACATTCTGTGGGAGTTGAATATTCATTATGGCTTTGACCTTTTTTCACATCTGGTCTAACACCATTAGCATCAATGACATGGCCTAAAAACTGTATCTGCGTTTGTCTTAACAGACATTTTCCCACATCAAGCCTCAGTCCAGCATTGGAGAGCATTGTCAGAACTTTAACCTCCTGCGTTTCACCATAGACAATTATGTCATCCATGTATGCTGCTGTGCCTTCATGATCTTTTAAGAGGTTCTTCATCTCTCTCTGAAATATTTCAGGTATTCAGGAGTCCGACTAACTCGCAGTGTGAGCTTGCAACATTCTCAATCCGCTGAACTAATCCTAAGGCTGCTGAAACTTCACAACTTAGTAAATTGTTAACTGAATGAACTTCTATGACAAACACACTGAAGCAGTAGTTGTTTCCTTGTTTCAAATCTCCCTATGCTTTTCAATTTCCCTCCAGGGCAGTCCAGTGCCATATTTGCTTGCATCAAATTAGGCTTTGTGTTGAGGGCTCTGTAAGTATTTTCAGATATGACGCTAATGTCAGCGCCAGTGTTTATCTTAATCTCTACGTTTGTGTCTTGGATCCTTAAAGTTATAGGCCATGCATCATTTGAGTCTTTTACTGTGATTGCACAGAGGAAAAATGTGTCTTCATGCTCTTTATGTACTGTGTTTACGTCACTAACATGCAAGGTGCAACACACAACAGAATAATGGCCTTCTTACCACATTTATGACATTCCGCTCCTCTTGCTGGGCAGATGACATACTTTGGATGTTGTTTGCCACATCGCATGCATTTCACATCAAATGTGTCACTTGTGCTTGTGTATTTCTGACTAATTGGTCTCCCTCCTTTATCCTTCCTTTCTGGCTTGAATGCGCCTTTTGGTCGAAATGATGTGCTGAGCTTTTTCCATACTACTTCACGTAGCTTTGAGGTGTCACTCTGACATGACATCTGACATGACATTAAAGGTCAGACATGACCTTTAATCTGTTCTGACTGACGTGCGTGCCTGCATGCTCTTTCCAGTGATAAATCAGACATCATTTGTTGTCTCTGAGATATAACTTTATCAAGAACACCAATCACTAGTCTGTCTCTCATATTTTCATTTTTATCATCTCCGAATGCACAAGTTTCAGCCAGTTCATGCAAGCTGCAGATAAATTCCTCCATGCTTTCTCCCTGCTTTTGAGTATGCTGATGAAATCTTGCTCGCTCGTGTATCACATTGACTTTAGGCACGAAGTAGCTATCCAGCTTTTCCAAAACTTTATCATACCTGTTCTTATCGCCTTCGTCTACGATGTGTTCTGCCTCCTTTCCGAGAGAATATAAGAGGGTACAGACCTGCACTTCACCCAACTCTTTATCTAACTTCATGGCTATGCAGAATCTGTGGAATCGCTGCTTCCATTCTGGCCAGAGCTTGGGATGCCTGAAGTCAAAAGTTTCGGCAGAGAAAACATTGCATTGTCGCCACGTTGACTTCTGACACCATGTAATGTTAGAATGGCTCATAAGGACGAGGCAGCAAATGAACTGCTCCTTTCCAGTACTTTCATTGCCAACTGTTGAACAGCAAAACAACATGCGGCACTCTGCTGTATGACAGAGATCTGCCCTCCCCATATCCACTGCGCATGGACACACGTCACTATCCATTACTAATACAGCCTAAACAGATTTTTAGTTTACCATTACATCTATTTGAGGCTTCTAGCAGGTGACTTTTCATGAGCAGACAGACAGCAGCAGAGGTGTGAGGGGCAGCAGAAAGGGGAGGTGAACCACAAGGAGCCACTAAAGAATAAATTTTCAATGAGTGGGGTGTGCCCTGTGTGCCGCACAACACAGACCAGGAGCAATCCTGCTTGAAACTGCCCCAAAGAATGAAAGAAATGAAGAGCGTGTCTGAAATCTGTGTGTGTGGGTGGCGCCTCATGCCGCCCCTGAGCATGTTCCCGCCCTAGGCAGCTGCCTATATTGCAGAGGGAAATCCTGTCCTGGTGGGGACAGTGGAGGGAAACCAACTCCAGCCCCAGTGTGTGCATTAGCAGAGTCCAATTAACTTTTTGGTAACACTTTCTATGAAGCCCATGCTCAGAATGAATTGTAGCCTCATTTATAATTATGTATAAGCAAGTATTCATGTTCTATAAATACATTTATAAAGACACATCAAGACCTATACTTCATTATAATAAGTTATAGTTCCATTTATATTATTGTTATAATTATTTATGTATTTGCTTTTTCAATGCCCATGCTCATAATGCATTATACACTGATTTATAAGTATTAATTAGTCAGTCTTATGGGTCCATTAATCTATTTATAAAGATGCAGCTTGCATTGTGTTGTTATTATATTATATAATATATTGTTATTTTATTATAGTTATAATGACTTATTAGTAATGCAGATTTATTTCAATGTCCAATAAATGAACTATTTTATATTGTTGTAGATAGTTGTGCTGTGCTGCCTTATAAATACTTATTGAGAGTGATAATACAATTACTAACCTTTATAAATGCGTCATTGATGGCTTTAAGTAAAGTGAAAGCATAGGATGCAATTTCCATAATGCAAATGTTAAGAAATCATAAAGATGTACTAATTATGCGTTATAAATGCTTTTAAAATTGTTTATTTGTCAATGTAACTACTGAACAATAATGGTTTATAAAATAATGAAAAAACAGAAATCATATTAATGCAAACAGTTACGAGGATTTTTTTAATGTCACATACTAGCAAAACATTGTAACATTATTTTTTGAAGTATAATATCAAATATGCATTGCCATGCATATGGCAGAGGAGCTTTAACAAGTCAAAGGAGCTACAGCTTTTAACAAGCTTTTAACAAGTCAAAATTTCTAGTCAAACAAGTGCTTGACAAACAAATTCCTGACATCTAGAAATGCCAGAGATGAACAAGTGCATTAAGAGCAAGTGGCTTACACACTATGTGTCTCCGAAGGTGTTGGCTATTGGCAAAAGCTCTCTATCAATTTTCATCTGGGAAATTGTCTCTTTGATGTCACTGCTGATTGCAGCACAACATCTATCAATAAATGAGGAGAGCTTCTCCACACTCATTCCATGAAGTGATGGTGTCAAAGACCTCAGGAGCAGCTAGTTTCAGTTCAGCTACTACCGCTGTATGGGCAACAGTAGCTCGATCCAGTCCCATGCCCTGAAAGGCAGCTTTCATAGAGCTCCCCTTTTGAAAACCTCTAGTGCCAGTGTGTACCTTGCCACAGTGCTTTTGGTGTTCTTCACTAAAGAAAGGAAATAGAGAAATAGAGATACACACTGTAAGTACCTTAATATTTCAGAAAGCAACATGGAACTTTTGAATGTTGGAATTTACATGCAGAGAAGGATGACTGATTCAACAACAGAACATGACCTATAATAATTAGCATTTCACTGAAACAAACAAACAAACAAACAAATAAATACATTTGTTTGTTTGTTTGTTTAAACCTAAAAATCAAGACCGCACCACATGAGGATTAAGTAGCCTGATCTCGTGACTTTATGGCTGTAACAACATTTCTGCAAACTAACATTGTGATTTATTATACCTATCACTGCAATTTTTAAGAGAAATGTCCACTAAGGAGGACGAAGAGCAAGTAAAAAGGTGCAAATGTCCAAGGGGGAAACATAGGGTCAAAGTTATGCCACTGGTTAAGGCTCTATTGAATTGAATGAACAAAACATTCCTCCTTACCTACATCTTTAACCTAAATGTGTCCATAGTTTCATAGTATCTTGCATTAATAAAGGAAAACTGTTTTAATGTGTTTACATGACCACACACATTGTCAGCAGATTAAGCATATTTGGTGTAAGAACATGCATGTAAACTTGCTCAGTGATTACACTTTGATATCTGATATCTCACTTTGATACCACATCTGATGTGGTAGTAAACCATGAAATACTGTAGTACTGTATAATTGACAGTGATTTTTCAGTTGCTGAAATTTTGCTGCATCCCTGATAAGTAGTCACTTTTGGGTACTGGGGTTTGCCTCGTGTTTCCGCATTGTGGGCTTCTTTGGCAGTTCATCAGAAGAGTCAGTACAGAAGAGTCATCATCCGATTCATCAGACTTTTCAAATGGCTTTCGCTTTCGTTTTCGTTTTTGTTGAGTTTGATTCATATCTGTTGGGTACAACAAAGATTTTTAACCTAAAAAGGCCACAAGATATTGATTATTACATTAACATCATATGAAGTTGAAAACTTCACCACCCACCTGAGTATCCACTTGGACCAGGGATTTCCTCCTTCTTGGTAGAAATGAGTTCCCAGATAAATTCTTCCTTACGAGCCAATTCGGACTGAAGACAGGCCATATCCTCCTTTAACAAGTGAAAAATCTCATCTTTTAAAGCACCTTTCTCCTTTTCTGCTTCTAGCTGCTGTCTTAACTGAACAATGTCATTCCATATTTGGATAAAAATCTATTCACGCATACCAACTGTATACCTGTACCAACATGATAGATCAGGGTTCTTCAAATCTGGCCCTCAAGGTCCACTGTCCTGCAGAGTTTAGCTCCAACCCTAATCAAACACACCTGAACAAGCTAACCAAGATCTTCAGGATTACTAGAAAATTACAGGCAGGTGAGTTTGGAGGTTGGAGCTAAACTATGCAGGTTTGAAGAACCCTGTGATAGTTCATGCTTCACTGTTGCCAATATCAAGTGTAGTAACATTTTAGACCTCACTGAAAAGCCTAAGCTATTATTAAACATAATTATAAATATTGTTCATTTTTATTATTCTATCCTTTGTAATGCTTGATGAAAGCAGGTTTTCACATAAAAGAAAGGTAGTATAGCTTAAAGCTTTAGTTTAAAGCTAATGGATTAGACATTTCATAATTAACATTTACAAATGTTTAACTGAGAGAATCCTATATACTGTATCATTTTACAGTACAATCGTGGAAAAATTGGACCAACCTGGCAAAGAAGCAACAAGTGGGTCCTGGATATCCTGGAAATTAGCCAAACAACAAGAAGACTAGTCCTTAAGATTGGAAGAGGGAACTCAAGTAATGACCTGATGCCTATAATAATTTGGCATGTTAGAAGGGGCACAAGCATTGCGACTGATGAATGGTGAGAAAATAGATCTCTGGTAGAAGAAGGCTGTAACTATCACACTGTGTGTCACAAAAGACATTTTGTACATCCTACCACAAGAGCCCACACACAAAATCTAGAGTGAGCATGGCAGACTTAAAACAGATATTTGGCAGCATCGAAGGAATCCTACCACACAGCTGTTAAAAGAACACCTTAGAGTCATTGAATGTGAATACTGGCTGGCAAGGAATCACAGATATGGTATTCTTGATCGTCTCATTCATGATATTAGGAAATTCAATGTGCATGAGTTTAATTGACTACTTTGCTCTACCTTTTCTGTCTATGAATGATCAACTATAAAAATTGTTCCAGAGAAACTTGTTTGCTCTCCCATATAGTTGTGGCATTTAGTTATCAATTATGTCTTTACTGGCTGATGTTTGCATTAAAGGTAATAAATGATAATTTTCAACTTCTTAAAGCTCCTCTGCCATATGCATGGCAATGCATATTTGATATTATACTTCAAAAATTAATGTTACAATGTTTTGCTAGTATGTAACATTAAAAAAATCCTCGTAACTGTTTGCATTAATATGATTTGTTTTTTCATTAATTTATTAAAAACATTATTGTTCAGTAGTTACATTGACAAATAAACAATTTTAAAAGCATTTATAATGCATACTGAGCACATCTTCATGATGTCTTAACATTTACATTATGGAAATTGCATCCTATCAGGTCCCCCACCAGAGATATTCAACCCAAAATCTAGGGGAATTTTAAAATATTTCTGCACTTTCTAGCTTGCACAAAAAAAGTCTCAAACCTGAAATGTTCTGCATGCACACTATACTTACCTAGGTACCCCCTAAAAAATATTAAGACTGAGACTTGAACCCTTCCCATTATAATTTGACCCTAATAGTGGAACTGTGAGCAATCTTGAGCATTACATTAGGACTTGAGTTATAAGTCTAAGGAACAAGAATGTGCAAAATGTTCATATACATTTACATGTACCTTGTAATGTGTTATAGAGATCAGTTTTTGTTCCAAGGAGCTAAGACCATCCTGAGCTGAGATATTGACGTTTCAGTAAACTGCTGTATAACCAAAATTTGTTGTGTGCCATGACACAAACATGGTCATCATGGTTAAACCAAGTGAGAGTAAAAAAAAAAAAAAAAAACTGGTGGTTTTGCAGTGTCAATACATAGAGGCAATCACTCAAAAAAAGAGAAAAATTTAAAATGGTCAAGCAACCTATTTTACAATTATTGGACCACTTGAGATGGACTGACCCACAACCTGTGTGATTAATTAGTTTTTTTTTTTAAATAAATTCACAGCCCTAAAATATACTTATAATTCCAAGTTTTAATTTAACATACACAATTACACACACATGACACTTTGTAAAACAGCTTTAACAAATGACAAGTTGAATGACAACCAATGTAGCAGGTTGTCCCCTAGGGAGAGAACTAGATGGTACCAAAGGAAGGAACATAAGAAACGCTTCACCACCCTACTTTGGATTCACCCTCTTATCCAACTGCCAAGATGACACTAGCTACTACACTACCTTAAACCCCTACAAAAATACAAGGGGTGGTACCTGCCCACTTGCCTACATGTGCTTATGTATGTGCTTGTGCTTATGTATGTACCTGCTGACCTGTTCGTCCTCCCTAGGGTTGTATGATGTGTAGCTATGGGACAGACAATACTAACATAGCAAACATTAACACATAGGCAAGCAGAACAAATAGCAGAAACAGCACAGTTAGTGCAATGCACAGAAGCTTAGCACAGAAACTTAGCAAAGGAGCTTAGCAAAGCACACAACTGCAAACAGAGCACTGAATCAATAAGCAGCATGTGTGGGTGAGAGACCCAAAGCAACTCGCCGTCGTCTCCATCCAAGCTTTAAAGATAGGGATCCTCCCATTCCGGCGCATGCCCCGATTGATTGGCCCAGCGGTAACGATGACTGACACTCGGTCCACCAATTGGGCAGAGAGCTGCGGAGAAAGGGAGAGGGAGGGAGAAGAGAGAGAGGAAAAAAGAGAGCAAGCAAGCGAGCGAAACGAGGCAGCAAGCAGACAAACACAGACAAGTGCACACTAATGCCAGAAGTCTATACCAGAAGGTTTTTTTTTTTTTGTTAACCCTACCAATATGCCCTGGAAACACTGGAAATCACTGAAAAAAGGGCTGCTGCTGGAAAAATTCACAAATTATAACAATATAGCTTTCTATCTTCTATCTAACGTGACTGAGTAAGCAAGGTAACTTCAAAGCAGTGTTGCCTTTCCGAAATCAAGAAACTGTTCTTTAGGTTACAGTTGAAGTCAATAGGCATCTAATAAAATTATATCAGATTTATGTCAGTTGTTGGGGTTGTTACATCCTATAAAGAGCAGAAAAGTTAGCTGGACACACTATCAGAATCTACTATATAGCTGGGACACTGTCTGGAGTGCTGCTGCAAGTCAAATGGGTTGGATCCTTTAAGCAGGATTTCATTATAATACCCGTATGATATTCTGATTAGCTCTTCTTTTAATAAGGATGAAAATCATTTGGAATAATGAAAAACACATGAAATGAATATACAAGTTTTACAATATTTTTAAAAGCAATTAAATGATTTTTTTGGAGGAGGTAAAGACAATATGCCCTGTTCACAGCACATAGTCTGTCTGAGCTATATGGAGCAGCAGCTCAAAAAGCATATTTCCTTTATTTGTACAGAAATATGGTAGAAATAATTCTTTAATTTGGAGCTGAGTAAGGCAGTGTGTTTTCACTGTTCTGGTTTGTCCTTGCTAAGTTTCTGGACTCACGTTTCTTGCCTTTGCCTAGTTAATCCTGTTTGCCAATCGCCTGATCTCTGCCTGTTGTTTGACCTGTTGTTTGGATTTGTTGAACTATCTCTCACTAAAGCCATATTACATGCAATTACATCCATCTCAGCCTCCTTACATGACTCCTTACATCCCCCATTAGTATCACAAACTTCTTTGTTCTGCAAGAAGGCTTGCCAGGTTCCACATATATTGTATGCGTCTTGCAGATATACACCGATCAACCATAACATCAAAACCACTGATAGGTGAAGTGAATAACATTGATTATTTCCTTACAATGGCTTCTGTCAAGGGGTGGGATATATTAGGCAGCAAGTGAACAGTCAGTTCTTGAAGTGGATGTGTTGGAAGCAGGAAAAATGGGCAAGCATAAGGATCTGAGTGACTTTGACAAGGGCCAGATTGTGATGGCTAGACGACTGGGTCAGAGCATCTCCAAAAGGGCAGGTCTTGTGGGGTCTTCCAGGTATGCAGTGGTTAGTATCTAGCAAAAGTGGTCCAAGGAAGGACGACTGGTGAACCGATGACAGGGTCATGGGCGCCCAAGGTTTATTGATGCGTGTGGGGAGCAAAGGCTAACCCGTCTGGTCCAATCCCACAGAAGAGCTACTGTAGCACAAATTGCTGAAAAGGTTAATGCTGGCTATGATAGAAAGGTGTCAGTTCACACAGTGCATAGCCGCAGACCGGTCAAAGTGCCCCTGTCCACCACCGAAAGCACCTACAATGGACATGTGAGCATGAGAACTGGAGCATGGAGCAATGGAAGAAGGTGGCCTGGTCTGATGAATCACATTTTCTTTTACATCATGTGGATGGCTGGGTGCATTTGCGTTGCTTACCTGGGGAAGAGATGGCACCAGGATGCACTATGGGAAGAAGACAAGCTGGTGGAGGAAGTGTGATGCTCTGGGCAATGTTCTGCTGGGAAACCTTGGGTCCTGGCATTCATGTGGATGTTACTTTGACATGTATCACCTACCTAAACATTGTTGCAGACCAAGTACACCCCATCATGGCATCGGTATTCCCTAATGGCAGTGGCCTCAAATAGAAGGATAATGCACCCTGCCACACTGCAAAAATTGTTCAGGAATGGTTTGAAGAATGACAAAGAGGTCAAGGTGTTGACTTGGCCTCAAAATTCACCAGATCTCAATCCGATTGAGCATCTGTGGGATGTGCTGGACAAACAAGTCCGATTCATGGAGGCCCCACCTCGCAACTTACAAGACTTAAAGGATCTGCTGTTAACGTCTTGGTGCCAGATACCACAGGGTTAGGGTTAGAACTAAATATTCTAATTGAACTAAATATTCTATAACAATAACCCTCTGTTATTCTGGTTTACACTTATTGCACATGCCTTTTTGCATATTTGAAGCTTAAAGCAATACAGCAACAAGACAAGGTACACAAATAATTTAAAATGTAAACAAAGTGAAATCAATTTTTTAAAAAGTACAGTTAAAGTGACAATTGAGATGGTTTTCATATGGCACTGATAAAACTGTGCACCCTCCTAGACACTGAATGACAGTCACACAAGCAACTACTGCCGCACCAAGGTCAAGGTCTGTATGCTAGGAAAACCTCATAGATCTACACATATGTTAAGCAACTTAAGCTAAATTACATTAAGAGCTGTGGCACATTTTGTATGTCTGACAAAAACAGAAGTCCTATTCTTCTCTGCATACTGCATAGCTTTCAATAACATAAAAATAAAATGACAGTAAAAAATAACAAAAATAATATGACATTAAATATTATTTACACTAGACACATGCTTCACTTACCACGGATTCATATTTAGGTTCTTACTAATTTTTACTAATTCCTTTAAAATGTCAGTCTAGTACTGACATTTTTTTTTTAATTTACAAATTATGTAACCTGTCTTAGGGGGACTGTATATCAGTATTATCTTACGCATTTTAGTTTCTACTGAATTATACTTATAAAGCTTTACTAAAATAAATTATGCATGAAGTGAAAACTTTTTTTTAGATGAAATACATAATATTATATAATTGTTCTTGGTAATATTAGAAACTAATTTTCTTCAAAAATCCCAACTGGACACCACCATATTTTAACTTCATTATACAGAATGTGCAAACATGCCACCTTTGTCTTCTTAAAAAAGAATTCAACATTTTAGCAGTATGTACTGAGTTTCACCCCCATTTATAGCTCTTTTGGCTTTAGATTGTGTGTCACAAATTGCTGTCAACAAGGAACATATTTTAAAGTCACTAGCATTTTGAAGCTTAAATGTTATGTAAAGTTAAATAAGGGATCATACATTAGAAGCATTTATCATGAGGATTCTATTGCTATAATTACTTTCAGACACTTTTTTTAAAGCTTTTTTTTTTTTTTTTACACTATTCATAATTATGCAACAATTACATTAAATATTTGGGCTTGTACAATTAGAGCAATGCTGAATAACAGAACTGTCACTGAATATTTGTGATGACAAAACATGCTCCTGCAGGCTCATCCTCATTAATTAAGTCAAATAGGCTATGTTGAGACAGACAGCAAATTCAGAATATTTTCTTAGACTTGATCTAGAGAAAGTCTAACATTAGGACAAGCTAGTGGCACCAAACAACTGGGGTTTAAAAAATAAAATATTAAGCATTAAAACAGCATTGAAACTTGCAGTACACATAGAGATAAGAAAATGGAACAAATTTTCAACTACAGGAATTATCTTGAAATGGAATGGCCTTTGAAAGGCTTAAGGTCCAAATGCAGACTGATTGCATTCATAATATGTCTCATAAGAACAAGTTCAAGCAATTTAGAAGGTTTGACCAAATGTTAACCTGGGAAGGTGTGCAGAAATGGAGTAGTTAAAACATGTGCAGTGGAAGTTGAATAATTATTCCCATCACAGCAGGGGGCATAAATCGTACTTTCCTGTCTGGAGATGGCCAAGTTGCCAAGTTCTGACAAAGAGTTACAGCATTTGAGCCCAGGCACTGTTGTGAGTCCAGGTAGGCATGCCAGCATCTCCAACTGTCTACCAACACTCTCACTGCTGGAGCTGAGTGTCAGGTCCCACAATTCTGGATCTCTCTCTCTGCAAGCTTAGATTCAAAACACTGAGCTCTGCAGTGGAACCAGTGGATGGTGACAACTTTGGGCTTTCCTCCTCTTCCTCCATCTCCTGAAGCTCATCCTTGACCTTTGGCCCTAGAGTGCACAGGAGGTTCCGGGAAAGGTCTTCACTGCTCATGGGGGTGTTCAAGCACTGGCAATAAGAGTCTAGGCTAATTGTGTGCATGGCGGGTGCAGTGGGAACACAGCAAGAGCACTGAGGGCAACAGCAGCAGACTCCACATGACTGGTACTGACAGGCAAGAGGGTTCTGGATGGATATGCGAGCATGGCTTGGCAGGTTATGGCAATGAGCATGGCGCCTGTTCAGCAGACGCATACTGGACTGATAAGAGGGCTTCACTTTGTGAGGCTTTCCGCTGCTAGCACTGTCCTAAACAGATAAACACACACACACATAGGAAGAATGGATGGGTTAGTGGTTTGAACTAAAGTCTGCTGGAAAAGTAAGATGAAATATCAGGTGTTATGTAATAGGTGATATTCTCTGAAAACAAATAAAGAGCATCAAGAATTACCCTTATGTTTTTGGTTTGACAGAATATTCTCCCAAACCAAAGATTTCCATTGTAAACTTATTTTAGACTGACTAAAATATAATAAAACAAGAATAGATCTAACACATGATTTAAAATAATCCAGACAGGATCAAAAGCACTACCTGCACTTTCACAAGACTTCACACTCACATCAAAGCTAGAAGGGCAGCTCCGTTTGGTGGCAAGCCGGTTGCTGTTGTTGGCATTCTCATTGCCAAAGCAGTTCTTATTGGCCAAAGCTGCCATCTCAGCCTCCTCTTTCTGTGCTTCTTCTTCATCCTCCTCCTCCACAGTGCTAAACTCCAACCGCAGGCGCATATCTTCTAGTGTTTGCGCGGCCGTTCCCTCTGTGAACGGCACCAACTGGGCCACAGGGAGGCTGTTATCTTCAAGCAGGGCATCACGCTCCACATCCTCAATCTCGATGAAGACACGCTCAGTGGGCAGCAGTGGTAGGCAGCGGACTGGAGTGGATGGCTCACTGTCTAGTGCCGCATCTGAGAGACGCCGGAAGTAGTAGTTGTAGTTGAGGTGGTGTGAGGGCTCATCCCAGCAGCAGGGTGACACTCTGGCATCGTGACCCCATGGGCATTGTTCTGGTTCAGGCATCAATGCCGAGATTCTGGGAGACCGTGCACCACTAGCACCTACTGCTGGGAAGTCTTCAAGTGAGTTGTGGTCTCCGCATGGCTGACAGGCTTTGTTAAGCCTCTGCTGGCTGTGACAAAAGAAGATCAGTGGTATTACTTATTTTAAATTATTACAGAAAGATCAGATTTTATTTTTAGTAACAAACTGACTAAGCGTTTTATTTTGATAATGAGACTAAATACCTGTTATTTATTAAATATCTGTTAACTGCTAATTTTTTGGTTCAGGTTGCAATGACCTATTTTATCTTTTACTAAATGTGGAATAGTGCCAAAAAATATTTAAAACATGAAACATTTTGAAATGTGAAACTGCTTATGGCTCAATTTCTCAAATAACAGGAAAACAACAAATGTATTTCTGTAAAAAATATACTGTATAACATGAATTGTCAAAATAAGTTTGCAGAGATGGTATGGGAAATTGCATGGGAAAGGTTTTTCATAAATACAGTTTATACTGGTAATAACTAATAAGTAGTGGATATTTTACAATACATTTGCAAATAGCAAAACTATCTAAGGTTTTGTTCTCTCAAGCATGTTGTCTCAAGCAGCCATTTCAGATTTGGCCAAGTAAACCTGGCTGAAAAAGATATAGGAATGGATGGATGGATTGATGGATAGATGGATGGACAGATGTACTTTATTGACCACCAAGGTGAAATTTGTGAAAAATTTGGGAAGGCCCCCCTCCTTCCCCCCCGATTTATGAGACACAACTTCGACAGACAATCATTAAATTACTATTAACAATACTATGGCAGGTAGGGGCGTGGCTTAGTGGGAGTCTGTAGCAGGAGTATTGTGAGCAGGTTGGATTGTCGCCGAAAGAACATTGTCAACACTTCCAATCCACGCCACTAGAGGAGGGGGCTCGGCTGTTTGCCTAAGTCCAGTGACTCCTGGCCAAGGCCGTCCAACTGGCAGAGGATCACCTGTCCGTGTGCATGGATTCAGGGACATGGCATGCCCTCCTGCCTGCCTCCAAGACTCCTCCTACCCCAGCACTGTGGAGGAGACTGCAGCTGCCTGGCTTTGGAGATGTATTGGGAGGTGAAGTTGTGGGAGGTGGAGTTCGTGGGGTACATGTGTCATGTGTGACCATGACTAGGTGGAGGCAAGTGTTGAGATGGCAGGCTCATCTGAGGGGGAGGACCCACCTCCCCTCTTTAAGCCTGTAGCGGATTTCCCACTGGACCAGTCATGTGATGAGACGTTGAAGCATGCATTCAAGCAGGTGTGCCACTTCAATTTACTCATTCCTCTACACTTCTGCTGCAAACTCCCCCTAAACGCAGCTGCCTCACACATTGACACGTTCACATGTGCCTGATTACTGATACAACACACTTGGTTTCAATCATCCACACACCTTACAAATAGAGACTTTGAACACACATTGTTAAGTATCCGCTCAACTCTGTTAACACATCTGATGTACCAGTCTTTTATCCCGTGTTCATGACTCTGGTTTTTGATCTGGTTTGTTTCTCTGTTTTTTGTGATTCTGTTTCTGCCTTGGATATCCTGTTGCAAATCGCTTGACCCTTTACCTGTTCTTGACCATGTCTATGCTAAGTGTTTTTTTTTGCATCTTTAATAAAAGTATTACCCACAACTGCAGCCATCTCAGCCACCTGACAGTATACTTTGCCTGTAGCATGGATGCAGTGGACATACTAGACTGGCAACAAGCAGTAGCGTCTCAAAGGCGGCTATTCGGGGAGCAACAACACCAGCTAACCATGCCCAACGCTAAGGTTGCGCAGCTATCCAACATGTCACCACCACTGGCTGCAATGGCGGCACCATCACCATCTGCTCCTCCATTCATTGTATGCTCAGACAAGTACTCCTTTATTCATGCTTAATGCAAGGGATTTTTCGTTCAGTGCTCCCTGTACTTCTCTGAGCAGGATGCCATGTCCTAACAATGCAAAGTGGCACAATTCTTTAATCTGCTCCCAGACAAGCCATTGACCTGGGCAGCAGCGATCTGGCCAAAGAGTGGGGAGCACATCTCATCTTATGACTGATTCATTGAGTTATTTCATCATGTTTTTGATCATGTATCTGAAGGCAAGGAAATCGAAGAACAACTCCTGTCTGTGGTCCAGGGAAATCGCAGTGCCGCCAAGTTCAGAACACTTGATGCAGGCAGCAGGTGGAATGAGCAAGCTCATAACGCAGTGTATTGTCAAGGTTTGAATGCTGCAATACTTACCAGACATGCATCCCATGATGAACAAACATCTCTGGATTCCCTCATTAACCTCTCCATACACCTCCTGGGCCAACTACTAAGAAACTGTCATGCCCCCAAACTAGCAGAAAGAGCTATCCCTGAAAACATGCACATCAGCCAAGCCAAGCTCACAGCTATGGAACACAAAAGGCACAAGTCTTTGCTTCTAGTGTTGTGATAGATAGTAGCCATATTTTTTATATATATACACACACACACACACACTGTTTGTGTGTGTATAAAAGTAAGAAAGAAGAAGATATGCATGGTGAATCTATGTGTCGACTGCATTAATAAACATGAACACTCATTGTAATGAGTTAGTTTTCTTCGTTTACAAAAAATATGGTTATGGTAAAACCATATCTACATTTGGGAAACACATAAAGGGACCGTATCCTACAAGTAATATACCTACAATCCATAAAATCTGGACATGTAATACTAATACAAATAATAGTAGAATTACAGACTCCCATGTTAAGAGGAATCCATGGCAGATTAAGCTTCAACAGTGGGTAGAAGTAAACCTTCACAAGCAACTCCTGTCTTTCCAGGGCATTACAGAACAATCTCCAGTAAAATGATGTTGAAGGAAATCTGAATAAAACACAACAATACCATTTTTTTTTTTACAATATTATAAAAATAAATAATTTAACTGGTCATATGACCACATATAGGGGTTATATAAAAGTGTGGTCCAAAGACCTCCAGATGTCTGTGAAACAAAGCCAGGGGGTTCATTAAATTTATTTTACAGTTAAAGAGATCCCTGGCTTCAAAAAATTTGAGAGGCATCTCACTCAAAACACACTTTTAGTGCATCAAATATGGTATTCATTATACAGCCACAGCAGGAAAGGAAATCCATGTCAAATAGATTGTGATATGGATGCTCATTTCTCTAGGTTTTACTACATGAAATGAACCAACTTAGAACCATGAACAATCACAGGCCTCAGACCTCAAATACTTGTGCTATACATAACATACCAACATGTATAAAAAATATAGAATCATATTTAAGTTAAACCCTGACCATTTCAAAATTAGGTGGGTATGTGTAAAGGTGCATATGAAGGCAATGGGGTTGAGAAATATTTGGCTTTAAAAGAAGGACAGCTAATGCAGTTTAGTAGTTATTGATGCAGAATGTTTTAGAATATAGTGGCAACTACTCTGTTTGTGAAGAGTGTAAGTCAGGGTCAGGTTAGAATGAAATAATAAGTAGGGTATTCTGTTATGTCTCCCATCTCACCAAAAAAGGTCAAGTGACTAATCTTAACTGATCATAGTTATGTAAGTCTGTTGGATATTCTGTGATATAATGAAGACTTATCCAGTGTGGATTCCTGCTTTAGGCCTAGATGGTTACTGAAGTTGGTATTGAAAATTAATGGATGGATGGATGGATGAATGAATGAAACATTTTTTATACTGATTGAAAGGAACATAAGGGAAGGTTAGTCTAATTTTGTACTTTTAGACATTCACAATTAAAAAATTTAACAGTTAGCCTTTATGAAATTCTGGAAGACAAGGATGGAAACCCAGTTATATAACATTTAAAAAATAATAAAAAAGGTCTGATGGCGTTCAGTTAAATTTCAAAGCCCTCATCAGTTACTCCTCGTTACACTTGTCTGCTCTTATCATTAGTTCCCTTTCGATACTACACTCGTACTGCGTCCCTAGACGCTATGGGGAAAACTCCTTTTTCTCCGATGACTGAAGCCTTTACAATCACGCAGTGAAACTGCATGGCCATTGGTTTGTGCAGTGCAATAAAGCGAACCAATGGCTCGGCAGCGGAACTGCACGCGCCTATGGCAAGGAAGCCCGCCAGAATGGGAGGAGCCATCTGGCTATATAAGCGGGCATTGCGCCATAGGATCTCAGATCAATTCTCCTTCAGCGACGAAGAGCATCTCTACGCTGAGCTACGAGACTGAAGCCGCTCGCCGTTGACACGCCTCGCTGCGGACAAGAGCTACTCGCCGGCGCCGTCCCGCTGTTCTCGCCGAGCTTCGATACCAGCTCGTCCCCTGCCGCCATCCGGCGAGCTAAAAAAGAGCAAAAAGAGCTAAAAGTGGAAAGAGAGCTAAAAGAGCCTTTTTTCTCTAAAAGAGCTTTTTCCTCTAAAAGAGCAAGCGGCGTTGATATAATGCCGCGCCGTCGTTGCAGCTCGTGCAGCTCCGCCCTGCACGCTGACGACGGCCACTCAGAGTGCGTTTCCTGCCTGGGCCGTCCCCATGCGGAAGCCGCTCTGACGGAGATGGAATGCTTGCATTGTGTGAGCATGAGTCTCTCCTCTCTGCGCGCTCGGATCGCTTTCTTTTCAGAAAGCGATGCCGCTTCTCGCCCCCCCCCCCCCCCCCCCCCCCCCCCCATTTTCTTCCTCCCAGGGACCTGCGAGGAAAAAACGGCGGGGTTTTGTTCCTCCCAGGGACCTGCGAGGAAAAAACGGCGGGGTAGGGAAGCGCGGTGCCCGGCCGCGAGCGAGCTCACGCCGGCTCAGACCCCGTGTGCCTCGCTCTCGCCATGCAGAGAGAATTCTTCCGTCTTCTTTGAGCTCTCGGACCAGCGTCCCTCGGCTGATGCGATGGTTTCGTTTGGCGCGATAGAGGACGAACCGCTAGATGACAGCATGTCTTTAGCGGCGTCAGACGCGGAGGATATTTCGGGCTCTTCCTTCGACCCCGCCCCTTTGCCGTCTATGGATTCCAGCGTCACCAAGAGGAGTACGGACGCCGAGCTCTTCCGCGTTCTCTCAAAAGCGGTGGAAGAGCTGGGTTTAGAGTGGTCCACACTGGAGGAGCCCACTCGGAGCCGTCTGGATGAATGGTTCCTGCCGGGGCGCCATCAGGCTCCTCGTCAGCGAGCCGCGCCTTTTTTTCCAGAGGTCCATGACGAGCTCACTAAGTCGTGGTGCGCTCCTTATTCGGCTCGCCTTCGCACGTCCTTTTCATCCGTGTTCTCCACGGTCGACGGCTCGGACGAAAAGGGCTATGAGAGGCTACCTCCACTGGATGAGTCAGTGGCCGCACACCTCTGCCCGCCCACTGCCATCGGATGGAGAGCGAAGGTCGCGCACCCCTCGAAACCATGCAGAACAACGTCTGCCCTTGCTGGACGAGCTTACTCTTCCGCTGGGCAGGCAGCCTCAGCTCCAGGTTTTTCAGGCGAAACTCCTCCAAGTTATGGACGAGTCGGGGTCCGATCCTGCGGCCTTCAAGGAGCTGCGCAGTGCGACGGACCTGGCCCTTCAAGCTACGAAGGCGACAGCTCAAGCCATCGGGAGGTCAATGGCCAATTTAGTGGTGTTGAAGCGCCACTTGTGGCTAAACCTGATGGAGATCAAAGAGGCGGACAAAGTTCCTTTCCTCGATTCTCCAGTTTCTCCCACGGGGCTGTTCGGACCCGCCGTCGAAGGGTTTGCGGAGTGCTTTACTGCTGCGCAGAAGTGGTCCCAGGCACTGCGACACTTCTTGCCAAAGCGTTCAAGCTCTGCGAGTGCCACCAATCGCCCTAAACCCGCCCCAATGCAGCAGCCGGCTAGATCTGCGCCTGCGCCCGCTCAGCCTACTCAACAGCCTGAGCTTCCGCAGCGCTCCCGCTCAGCCAGACGCCACTCATTTTTGAGACGCCAAGGACCCCGGCCCAAGTTGACGCTGGATCATGCGCCTCAGGCGTCGTCCTGATTTACTGGACAGGAAGAGGAGGGGGCAAAGTCTCGCTGTCGCCGGACCACCCCCGAAACGATCTCTGTTATGCCCCCAAGCACCCCGTTCTGTTCCGGGTGCCGGTGGCGATGTGTTTGTAAATGCTGTTGTGGATACTGGGCCCGTTCTGAAAGCGCCCACACAAGCAGCCGCTGTTATAGCAAGAACAATAAAACACAAACATTTTCAGACAGAGAGCATACTTCCTCTTCCACTTACAACGAGTGTCAGATCTCCTCACGGCGATCTGCCACTCGAACCAATCCAACCCCTCGCCACACGGGCAGAGGCCTGGTAGGCCATCCCTGGAGTGTCAGATTGGGTTTTGGGGATTATAAAGCGAAGTTATTCACTCCAGTTCGCTCGAAGACCCTCGCGATTCAGCGGTGTGGTTCCCACCTTAGTGCAGAGCAAGGACGCTCACGTCCTACGCTCCGAGGTGATGGTCCTATTGGCGAAGGGTGCCATACAAAAGGTCCTGCCAGAGCAGAGCGAGTCAGGATTCTACAGCCGCTACTTCCTCGTCCCCAAAAAGGGTGGCAGCCTTCGGCCCATCCTCGATCTCAGACACCTGAACCGTGCGCTCATGGAGCGGCCGTTCAGGATGACTACTTTGAATCAGATCCTCTCGCAAATACGCCCAGGGGACTGGTTCTTTTCTCTGGATCTGAAAGACGCATACTTTCACATCCAGATAGCCCCCCAACACAGACGATTCTTGAGATTCGCCTTTGAGGGAGTGGCTTATCAATACACGGTCCTGCCCTTCGGGCTGTCCCTGGCTCCTCGCACTTTTACGAAGTGCATAGATGCGGCTCTCTCCCCTCTGAGACAGAAAGGAATCCGCATTCTGAATTACCTCGATGACTGGCTCATCTTAGCCCAGTCAGAGGCTGAGCTAGTGTCTCACAGATCCCTCCTCCTCAGCTACTTGGAGTGCCTAGGACTCAGGGTCAACTTTGCGAAGAGCTCGCTGTCCCCCAGCCAACGAATTTCGTTCCTGGGGGCAGTTTTCGACTCAGCCCACATGAGGGCAGCAGTAGCTATTCAGCAGCTCACGGCTTCCTTCAAAATTGGAGCCATTCGCCCTCTCAAAACGTTTCAAAGGATGCTAGGCCTCATGGCCACTGCATCACCAGTACTACGTTTGGGCCTGCTTCATATGAGACCCCTCCAGTACTGGCTGAAACCACAAGTGCCGCCCAGTGCGTGGCATCACGGTTGCCTTCATATCAGGGTGACCCAGGCCTGCGTTGCGGCTCTGGCCCCCTGGAAGGACCCCCAATGGTTCAAACAGGGTGTAACCATGGGCATTGTTCACAGGAGGAAGGTTGTCTCGACGGACGCTTCCAACATGGGTTGGGGAGCTCTGTGCGAGGGCAAACCGGCCTTCGGCTCATGGTCGGTCATGGAAGGTCGGCTACACATCAACTGCCTCGAGATGACGGCAGTATGTCGAGCTCTTCAGGCCTTTTTGCCAGACTTGAAGGGGCACCACATGCTAGTCCGCTCGGACAGCATGACAGTGGTCGCCTATATAAATCGCCAAGGCGGGCTCTCCTCGAAACGCCTTTTCGAGATGGTAAAGCGCCTCTTGGAGTGGGCACATCTCAATCTGCGGTCATTGAGGGCAGCACATGTCCCTGGCGTGCTGAACCAAGGAGCAGACATGCTATCTCGGAGCAATGTCCCCTCGGAGGAGTGGATGCTCCACCCGCAGACGGTTCAGAAAATTTGGGAGGTCTTTGGCAGGGCAGAGGTTGACCTCTTCACCTCAAAAGACAACTCTCATTGCAGCTTCTCATGCTCCTATAGCAGGACAGTCTGTGGGTCGGAACAACCTAGTTGTTCGTTTCCTGAGGGGTTCCAGGAGGCTTAATCCGCCCCGGCCCCCTACTGTCCCCGTTTGGGACCTACCCACAGTACTGAGGGCCCTCAAGGGGTCCCCTTTCGAGCTGCTACAGTCTGTAGACCTAAAAACCTTATCGTTAAAGACCGCTCTGTTACTGGCGTTAGCATCGGTCAAATGAGTAGGTGACTTACAGGCTCTCTCTGTGAATCCTGCCTGCCTCGAGTTTGGGCCTAACGACCCCAAGGTCGTCCTGAAGCCGAGGCATGGTTATGTTCCTAAGGTGCTCTACACCCCATTTAGAGCACAGCTCTACACCCCATTTAGAGCACTCTCTCGGCGCTTCCTCCATCAGAGGAAGACCCGTAGTTGAGTCTTCTCTGCCCTGTCAGGGCACTGAGAATTTACCTCGAGCGTTCCGCTCCATTCAGGCAGTCGGAACAACTCTTTGTGTGCTTTGGCGGCCGCACCAAAGGGTCTCTGGTCACAAAGCAGAGAATTTCTCGATGGCTAGTTGACGCTATTGCGCTGGCATACTCCTCCCTGGGCCTCCAAAGCCCCATAGGAGTTAGAGCCCATTCCGGCCTTACAGGCTCGGGTCCTTTCTGCCTAGGGGCACACGCCTGTTTATGACAGACGTATTCCTAGTGCGTTTTTGGCCCTTTCTAAAAGGTGCTGAGACGACATGGGATTAATTGGGAACGATTATCCTAGGCTGGGCTGACCTCAGTGAGCTCAGCCCTCCTGCCTCCTGCGGGTTTCACCCGTCTTAACTCGTCCCTCTGAGTCTTATTGCTCAAGGCCGGTTCATGCCAATCGTTCCACTTTCATGGCACGGCGTGATTGTATTGGTTCCCCATAGCGTCTAGCGACGCAGTACGAGTGTAGTATCGAAAGGGAACGTACTCGGTTACTGACGTAACCTCAGTTCCCTGAGATACGGGAACGAGTACTGCGTTGCAGGCCGTGCCATGACGTTGCACTCTCAGAGTCGTCGCTTCAGTCGAATTGACCTGAGATCCTATGGCGCAATGCCTGCTTATATAGCCAGATGGCTCCTCCCATTCTGGCGGGCTTCCTTGCCATCGTTGTACTGTATGGGGTGCCAATGAGGGGCAGGCTAACAGGACAAAATGCAACTTTATAGTGTTATCAATTTACTGGCTACTGATAGCACAATATAGTAACAGAAGACAATATGAAGTGCCAATTCTGGGAAAAAACCATACAACAACCCACTACAAAGTATCTAGAGTACATTTTTCAATAACACATGGAAGTAGAGACATGTACACATCCTGTTTAGCTAACCTAATAATCTGACAGCAGCAACCACAGAGCTACAAGGCTAGACTACACTGTATTCACAAAAATTAAAACTTGTTCGTCTAATATTTTCACCACTGAAATTGCAGGAGTATGGGCTACTCACAGAAAAAAATATAGTACACAACTCACACACACACACACAGCCCTGTTTGTTTTCTCTCTGGTTTTATTTTACTTTTTTAACATTATTATTATTATTATTATTATTTTTATTATTATTAATAATAATAATAATAATAAGAAGAAGAATGTTTAATTTCTGTTCTCTAATCAACATTTTTCTATATGGACACTCAGTGTTATAACTAATGTGTTTGTTAAATAACAGTTCTTCTCTTCTCTGTAATGCTTTGGTAATGATGTAAATGTATACGGTCATGCCAATAAAGCTTACTGAATTGAACTGAATAGACAGATTTTGATTGATTTAAAAAAATATATATTTATTAATTTATTTCACACAATCGATTTTACAAATAATAAAAATATTACCTTAAAAAAAAAGAAGAAAAAATTAAATCCCCCTTCATCACAGTACAGAAAATGTTATTATAACACCACCGCATTTCAAAAGATGTCATATTGTTCATTACTTTATAATATTTAAAATCAACAACCATCCTGGACTTGATATAAGCTTTAAACAGACACATAATATCATGAGCAGGTCTATTTTCTATTCTATTTTTCCTGCTTACAAGTTAGATTACAAGTTTTCTTGACCAATCATAAAGTTGATCAGCTGCCACTTTACCCTGTGTTTTCAACTGTACCCTGCCCCCAAAATAAAAGCATTATGTGTAAACTTTTCTCCAAATTTCAAAAACACTTGACTCAGCAAGAGAAAAAGTGGTTTGAGTCTCACACATTCCAAAAAACAATGAAAAACAGTTTCTCTTGAACCACAAAACGCACATTTATCATAAAAACTTGATTGATAACAGAAATAAACGCATTAACAGCCACAGCACCATGCACAATTCTCCAATGTAAATATCTATATTTCTTTTTTTGGGGGTGGTTTGTAAAGCACCCTCCACACTGGTTTTATTTTTTCACCCATCCCAAACTCTATCAACTTTCCCATTTAAAGCAGTTTTGTTAAGAACTTTAACAAAACATTTAATTAACACTTTTCCTTCTACTGTGTCCAAATCTAAATCTTGAAAATCATGAAGATCCAGCAAGGGACCTGACATACCCTTCAAGTTCGGAGTAATCTGAAGTTTTGGAACAGGGTCCTTTACATCAGGAACCAAACAGCCATTGCCATAGTTTGTTAGCAGAATGATCTCCGACTCTGTGAGCTTTTTCCTCCACATATCTACTACTGATTTTGTGTGGCGAGTTGATCTATGCCCCAGCAAGAGGGCTAATGCTGCTATGTCACTTAACTCAGGAATGGTCACATTTACAATTTGTCTCAGTTTCACAGTCCTAGAGGCACACAACATCTGTGTGAGGCCTGGCACATCGCCAGTTATATATAAGTGAGGCCCCTTTACAAGTGGCTCCTCCAAAAGCCAGAACAAGGAGTCCGAGTTCTCTGTTCTCTTGGAGATAATGTCCCCATGTTTTAAAATGTCAACATTAAAAAGATGATGATCCATTCAGGTGCAGTTTCCTATGATCCATAAAGAAAAGACCAGTGTCCAATCCAAGTCCTTCCACCCTTTGTAAAATAGTCTTGGCCACATTCCTCCACACCAGATCAGCAGGGCCTGTTAAGAGTCTTTGTATGAACTGCAGACGAAATGTTGCCAGCCTGCTTGGCAAATGCACCAAACCTTGTCCAGCTTCTTCCTTAGACAAAAACAATATACTTTGGGGAACCCAGTGCAGTCTATCCCAAAAGAAGTCTACTAAGATTGTTTGCAGCCACGATAACAGCCCTATGTATCTACATAAAACAGCTTATGCCAGAGCTTTGATGCAACCAGGATATTAACTGTTAGTGCTCTTCCTCTAAAGGATAATTGTGAATGAATCCATTTCCATTTAGCCAGTCTACCTGCCATTGTCTTTACTATCCCCTCCCAATTTTTCTGCTGTATGGCTGTATCTCCAAGATAAACTCCCAGATATTTAAAACCTCCCTTTTTCCAGCTTATTTCACCAGGTAAGACTGGTAGGCCCTGCTCCCATTTCCCTAAAGCCAACGCATCACTCTTCTCCCAACTGACTTTAGCAGCTGAGATGACTCCAAAATCCTTCAGATGATTTCGATCCAATGCATCATTTCCTGTGCAATTAAAATCTCCACCAAGAAAAAAGTAATCATCAAAATTACAATTTTGCAAGATAGTGTTAACATTGTTTAAGAAATAAACTCTTTCAGCACCATTCATGGGAGCATAAATATTCAAAAAAAGAAATTAAATATTTCACATTTTGCCATCAAAACCATACGTCTACCAGGCATCACCTGCTTTTACTCATATGAGATACGCAGGAAGTTTTTGGCGGCAAAAAAACCAAAAAAAAAAACAAAAAAAAAAACAGCCACCCCTCCTCTGGTTGAACTCATATGAGTAAACACTACTTCTCCATCTCCCTCTTTTTTCCAATCAGTTTCATTTAAACTGTCAGTAGTCACATTTACATGGACACTTTTTGTTTCAATCGGAATGAAATCAATCAGATTGATTAATCCGATCGCAGTGTTTACAAGAACGCTGAATAAAGTAATCGGGTTGATATGCGCGTTTACATGACAGAATCGGATTTGATCTTCTGACATGCGCACAGTGCACGAATACACGTTTCCCGCCGTTCCAACATGCAGATA